>JAODVM010395048.1:0-10596 GCA_025400095.1 Phenganax marumi
CTACAAAACTTTGGAATAAAGCACAACCGCTAATGGAGGGTGAAATGAATGATGAGAAACTCCACAAACTCCAGGTGTTTTTGGAAGCAAACGACGCTAAAATCGAACAATTACAAAAATTGGACAAAACCATCGCAAACCAAATAAAGGAGGAGAAAGATCTCGAAACCGAAATCGCAGAAGCTGACCATTACATCAATGAATTGAGAGAGAGTGGTATCGAATCCAGTTTTCTATTAAATCTTGTGAAAGTACAAATGGACAGAAATCTCCTATGCAAAATATGTCAACACCATTAAAAAATAACACAATTAACCACAGACTGCCAAAATTACGTCTACCAGTATTTTTGGGAAACCCGCTAAAATGGCAAACATTTTGGGACACTTTTGAAACAGCCGTTCACTCACATTCTACATTAACCGATGTTCAAAGGTTTACGTATTTAAAGGCTCAATTGTCTGGTGATGCAATGAATTCTATTGAAGGCCTCCCATTGACCGGGTCCAACTACTGTCAAGCCATCAAAATTTTGGAAGAAAGATTTGGCCAACCTCACAAAATCATCAATGCGCACATGCAAGCTCTGGTTGATATTTCGAGCCCATCCGATTCCGTGTTCGAACTGCACCGTTTTTACGATGGTATGGAAAACCATATTCGTGGCGTTGAAGCTTTAGGAAAAAATCAAAGCACCTACGGTGAGCTTCTGACCTCTATCATTTTAGCCAACCTACCCAAAACAATTAAACACAACAACATTTGTGAAAATGAGAACTCTGATTGGGATGTAAGAAAGTTGCGCAAAGCCCTTTTGAAAGAAATTCAAATACTTGAAGCTGACAACGAAACAGAAAATTTTGATCTGGTTAAATCTATCAACACCTCCGCATCTACATCTTCATTTTTAGCCAATACGTCACAGACGAAGAGGCGAATATAAGCAATCCTAAAACTGACCCTTCGAAACAGACTGTGCGTCTATTGCTCAGGCAAACATCGTCCTCATGAGTGTTCTGTAGTTCCTGATCCAGCAATGCGTCAGAAAAAATTATTGTTCAATCGAATCGATGTTTTAACTGCTTAAACAATCACTGTGTATCAAAATGCAACTCGGGAAACCACTACAGGGGGTGTAATCAAAAACATCACACCAGTTTGTGCCGAGAAATTAAACGAAAACAACCTGTCAAGGAGCAAAACAAATTTCCGCTGACGAAGAACACAAGGGATCACAAAACACCAAATCCAAGCCCACCAAGTACCTCTACCCAAGTTCCAAATCCAATCCACAGCCCTCCTACCTCTAAAGAAGAAATCTCAAGTCAAACTAGCTCAAACTCCAACGTTGGCCTGCACACCTCCATGTCTGAGAACACTTTCCTTAACAAACAAACACTCCTGAAAACAGCAACACAACCTATAGATTCACATTCAAAATCTGCAACCGCTCACATACTTTTTGATGAAGGTGCACAACGCTTGTTTATCACTCAGAAACTCGCTCAAGAACTTGGAATCATACCGAAACATCAAGAAACACTAAATCTTTTCGATTTTGGTGGCTCATTCTGTCGTGCAAAACGAGTTGACGTCGCAACAATCTTCCTTCGAACTGAGAACGAAGAGAAAATTCCAATTAACGTCATCATCATTCCTACCATTGCAGCTCCTCAAAAAAACCTCATCTTGTCTAACGTAAAAAACCTTCCTCATCTGTCTGGTCTGAAACTTACACACCCCAAAACCTCAGACAAGCAGTTCCAAATTTCACTCCTAATTGGTGCTGACCACTATTGGGATGTCGTTGAAAATAAGATTATCCGTGGCCCTGGCCCCACTGCAGCAAAATCCAAAATTGACTATTTACTGTCAGGCCCCATCGAGAACACCCGATCTTCTTCATCAGCTTTCACCACCAGCATCTTGAAAGGTTTTGGGCGCTAGAATCAATCAGCTTTCTTCATGATGAAACTCAAACAGACAAAATGACCTTTGTCACTGAATATCAAGATTCGTCCATTCAACGAGTAAAAGACCAGTATTGTGCCAAGTTGCCCTGGAAAATTAACCACCCTCCTCTACCAACAAATGAAACAATAGATCGAGGAACAACGCATTCCCACCATCCACCAATTAGCCAAAGATGAAAAAAGCCTACAGATGTACGACGCAACCATCAATAAACAACTTAAAAGAGGATTTATTGAAAAGGTCGAAGACCCTTCCAGCATCAATGGGCACTGTCACTACCTCCCACACCATGCAGTATTCAAAGAATCTTCTACTACACCTCTCAGAATTGTATATGATTGCAGTTGCAGCCCAAGTACGAAATATCCCAGTCTGAATTCTTGCCTTGCCACTGGACCAGACATCCTCAATGATATGACCGCCATTCTCATTCGCATCCGTTGCCATCGATTTGGTATCACGGTAGACATTGAAAAGGCCTTTGTTAATATATCCCTACACGAGAATGATCGAGATGCGACCCGATTCTTTTGGCTCTCCGATCCTACAAACCCCAACAGTGAATTTGATCTATTGGTTTCAGTCCATTCTCTTCGGAGCGTCTTGCTTTCCGTTCATCCTTAACGCCATCATCGAGAAGCACCTCGACCTGTTGAACGATCCTAGCAGTGAACGAATGAAGTCCAACATCTATGTCGACAACCTTGCTTCAGGAACTGACGATGAAAATGATTAAATCCACTATTTCAGTCATGCTTGCTCCATCATGTCTCCCATCAAATTCAACCTACGGTCTTGGAATTCAAACTGCACAAAACTCCAAGCTCTAGCAACTGATGCAGGTCTCCATGATACAGATCCTGAAACCAAGGTTCTGGGTCTAAGATGGAATGTGAAAGACGATGTCCTCCAGCCACAACGAAAACAGTACCCTATCCGCCAGTCCACTGAAACGCTGACCAAAAGAGATGTCATCCGCGAGTCATCAAAAATCTATGATCCCCTTGGTTTCATAACCCCGGTGTCAATTCGTGCCAAAATCTTTATCCAGAAACTCTGGGAAGATGGTTATGAATGGGACGAACCATTGCCATCAGAAACAGGGGACAAATGGACAAAAATCTCAAATGACACCACAGTTGCCACGCGATTTCAAATTCCCAGGCGTTATTTCCCTTCGATCCAAACCTGGCCATTGAATACCACCCTCCACGTCTTTGTCAATGCAAGCGTCAAAGCATATGGCACAGCTACCTACATTACCTCTGGTCCGTACAGCTCATTTGTGATGTCCAAGTTCTGCATCGCCCCTCTGAAACAACTAACCTTACCAAGAGTTGAATTAATGGAAGCTGTCATCAGTGCCAGGTTAACAGCATTTTTAAACACACACCTGAAAGCACAACAGATCATCCTTTGGTCTGGCAGTCAGATAGTCCTTCACTGGCTTTCCTCCCACAAGCAACTAACACGATTTGTCCAGAATCGAGTGAACGAAATCCGTCAACTGACTGGCAATGCAACCTGGAAGTACTGCCCGACCCGCCGAGAATTCAGCCGACCTTTTGTCTTGTGGTATCTCAGCCTACGACCTCAGTACTTCACATTTGTGGATGCATGGCCCATCTTGGATCACAGAACATAGTAGTTGGCCTCAATGGCGGCCCCAGAATGTCCTTTTACAAACAGGTGACTTCGAAATCCTCCAACAAGGAAATGATTCAGATGAACCCCGTGACACACTACCACCTATCGCACCCATTAAATCAGACGTGTTAAAGGTGATAAATCACGCCAACTTCAGTTCCCTTCAGCAATTAGTTTGTCACATTGCTTGGGCAATGCGATTCATTAGCATCGTGAAAGGTCTCCACACAAGTCAAAGTAACACTCTTACCACAGCTGAAGTTAACCAAGCCATGAATTTCTGGATTCGCGTCATCCAAAATGCAACATACAGCAAAGAGCACCTCAACCTCGAGCAGAAGAATGCCATACGACTCCTCCTTGTCCGCCAACTTCGCCTATTTTGCCTGAAAGACAACATCATCCGCTATGGTGGCCGCACTCACAATGCTCCCCTGGAGTCTTCTACTAAGTTTCTGATTCTCCTTCCACCAAAGGAACACCTCACCATGCTTGTGATCAACGATGCATACAAGAAAGCATTACATTCGGGATTAAATCATACCTTAACCATTTTCCGACAATGCTACTGGATACCAACTGCCCGCCAGTTTATTAAGACGGTCCTCCGCACATGTGTGACTTGCCGCAAAATCCACAGCAAGCCTTACGCGGCCACAGATCCACCGCCACTTCCATCACTAAGACTGAATGATTCACTGCCCTTCACAATTACAGGTTTTCAATTCACTGGCACCCTATTTGTGAAATCCCCTCATGGACAAATCAAGGTGTACATCTGCCTATTCACATGTGCCAGCACACGCGCTGTCCCCCTCGAAGTTGTGACCGACCTAACGGTACCGACCTTCATCGCCGCCTTTCGCAGATTCGCAAGACGAAAGTCACTTCCAAAAACAATGATACCCAACAACGCATCGACCTATCAGTCTGCCGCGAAGGAAATCACTCAACTGTTCTTCGGGCACAAAGACCTAAAAGACAACTTAAATCAACATGGCATTGAGTGAAAGTTCATCCCAAAACACACTCCTTGGTATCGGGGATTTTGGGAGCGATTGATTGGGTTAACAAAACTGGCCCTAAAGAAAGTACTCGGCAAAGTAAAGATTACCTGAGAAGAACTCCAAACAATCATGATGGAAATTGAAGCCATCCTCAATGACCGCCCGTTAACATACGTCTCATTGGCACTCAACGATAGCACACCTGTAAGTCCATCTCATTTACTGTATGGACGAAGAATCACCATGCTACCTCATCCACTACAAGACAAAGCTGATACCCTCGACAATCCTACCTATCAATGTGACACCACACTCCTTCAACATCAAGCGAAACGCATTAACACCCTCATCCAACATTTCTGGAGACTCTGGCGCCACGAGTATTTAACCTCACTGCGTGAATTCCACAAGACCACCGGCAGAAACACCACCCAAGTGAAGGTTGGAGACCTCATTCAAGTACATGAGGACACAAAGCGTGTGAATTGGAAATTGGCGATTGTGGAAAGTCTCATAACCGGGAATGACGGCCTGGTTTGCGCAGCCAACGTCCGTACAAGAAATGGTTATACCAACAGACCCATAACTATACTATACCCTCTCAAAGTTACATCAAACGTACGCACAAGCACGACTCCACCAAACCCAACGAATACAGAGCCCCCACCTGGCAAAAGCACAAGCAGACCTACACGAGCAACTGCTGCACAAGCAAGAAAAAGAATGAAGAACTGGGCGTCCATAATTTCGCGCCCCCCGGAGGATGTCATGAATTGACAGAGATTCACATATTTGCACTTCTCTGCACAAGAACGATTCCAATTGGCTATCACACTTTCTTACACTCATATTACTACATGCACATATAAAATAACATATAGATAACACCTTTGTATATAGCTCCTATAGGATTGTATGTGAACACGTTTGGTACAAATATATAAGCAAACCATTCTGCGTTGATCATCCATTAAATATCTGTAACTGTTAAGAACCTACCAAACTATACTCTGTTCTCGGTTGTTGCCGCTCACACAACGCAAGTACGCAAATTCTCGACGCAGACGAATGAACAATCAAGACACATATAACCTTAACCACCGCATCTCCTTTTTCTTGATTTGTAGCTGTCCTGTATTCATTCTGCTACAGTCAATTTAGCAATGACAATGCAGAAGTTCAAAAAGTGTCAACTTTAATGATGTACAATTATAAGTAATTACACAGATTTCTGCTCAAACAATAAGCTAGGCCCTGAAATAAAGAAAATAAATGAAATTCAGTAATAGTTAATATATTCTCCACTCGCACATTACCTTAAAACTTGTATAAAACCATTCCTAACCACTCGACTCCGCAGCAACAACAAGCAATAAAATCTTTTATGCTTTAAGATAGTTTTGATTAGTAACCTTCCTAAATTCATCTGCCTATACTTTAAAAAAATTAGAACGTACAGCTTTGAACATGGACAATTATGAGTAATCATAGAAATTTTGCTCAAACCACTTCCTATTCCCTGAAACAAAGAAAATAAATATAATTCATTAGTAATTAATAATACATCTTTACTTACTATTCCTAAAAAAAAGCAATAATTTGCAAATAACTAAAGACCATTTACATACATAAAAATATGAAAAGTTTTTCAGTTCTTGTTTTCCAATGACATGTCATCTCCTTTATCATGACATGTAAACATAATCATGGCATCTCTCCCTTTCACCAAAAATCTACGAAAATAACTTACCTGCTATTATCCAACGTTCTTGCATTTTGACTGACTTACGAAGGCAAAGATAAAAAGTTTCAGAATATTAAAATTCTAGTATCTCCCAACTTGCAAATATTCTTTCCCAATAAACCATTAAAAATTGCATCAAACAGGGCACTGCTGGTGCACAATATGTACTAGTACTCATAGAATTTACTAACCCAAAAGAGAAAAAAGTTTCATAATATTAAAATTCTAGTATATGTCAACTTGCAACTTGCAACTATTCTCTCCCAATCAACCATTAAAAATTTCATAAAACACACCACTGCTGGTGCACAGTATTTACTAGTACTCATAGAATTTCTGCACTGGTCCTTTCACATGTGAACGTGACATCACTTAATTCTGGATTTATTGAACATTTGCTCGTTTCTCTCCAAAATGGGTGCCTTTCATAGACTGCCAGCCAACATTGCTTTGAAACAACAGCTTACAATTATAATATATCCTTGCACTTAGTTTGTGTAAAAACACAAAGCTTCTACTCTCTTTACACTCACTTCACATTTCAACAAAACTAGACAAAAACCATTCAGATTATCCAAATCATCCTCTGTTTTGCTCCATCAAAAAAACTAAAAAGAAACTATCTAAAAGATACACATATAATCAACAAAATAAACATCCAACTGTGAATAAAAAATAGTACTTACCTCATGACATTAAAGTACTTTACCTTCCCTTATTATAATGTCAACAACACTGTAAGCTAAACAGTGAAATAAATCTAAAACATTAAAAATATCACAATAAACCAAAACACATTACTTACCTTCCACGACTCTACTTGCACTTTTGTTCTTTTCTTAACCTAAAATAAAATAAAGATATTATGGTAAACATTGCTCCAACTAAAACTGTCAAACCATTTTAAAATTTTACTGCTCACAAATTGACAGCATCCTGGATTTACATTGTGCTTCAACATTGTATTATTTCATGCAATTTCTACTCAAAAAGTACTGTAAGAAATGCAATATTATGATACAAGAACTTTCATTTCACACTCTCCAATACCTGCTATTCGCCCTCTGCAATTTACATTCTCCCTCTTGCCATTATTTCAAAAACTTGTTCTACATCTTTAAAAAACTTGAAAACAAACACATTAGATATTGCCCATGTAAATAACTTTTCAACAAATAAATGGATATTTGAGGCGGGGCAGGGGTTGGGAGATGCATTTGAGAATACTTTACTTGTCCCTGTGGTAACTTTTCTGACACCCCTAGCTTAAAACTCGTAAAGACTAAGGAATCGATAGGCCAGGCTTTCACAGTTTGTATTCATACTGAAAATCAAAATCAAGTGAGCTTTTACCCTGTTATTCCACATGAGAATTCCGTTTTCATTGAGCTCACCTTAGGACACCTGTATTGTCATTTGACAGTCGCACCGCCTCAGCCAAACTCTCAACCTAACAGTGTCTTCGGCTCGGATCGACCGGCAGAAGAGCGGCAGAAATGCTAAAAAGTGGACGTTGAGGTCCAGCTCCGCTTCACCGAATACGTTTTTTCAGAGTCAGACTAGAGTCAAGCTCAACAGGGCCTTCTTTCCCCCCTGTTTCCTCATTCTTTATTTAAGTCGTCTGCAAAGGATTTAGCTCTGGAAACTTTACATTTTGATCAATGTAGTGATTTGGAGCATAGTCCGCTCCATGGGCATGTTGTGACGCAGGAGGCAGGACAAGCCGGCGTCTATTCTTGTTCGCTTAAGTCATCCAGAGAAAGGAATTGTTGCGTTCTAGCACGGATTCTGATTTAGAGGTGTTCAATCATAAGCCAACAGATGGTAGCTTTGCACCATTGTCTTTTCAGGCAAGTGCATGAGCCAATTGTCTGAATCTGCGGTTCCTCGCATACTGAGCAGAATTACTATTGCAAAGACTATTCAACAGTAGGGTAAAACTGACCTGTCTCATGACAGTCTAAACCCAACTCGTGTTCCCTATTGGTGGGTGAACAACTGGCGCTTTGCGAATTCTGCTTTGCAATGGTAGGAAAAGCCGACATAGAAGGATCAAAAAGCAATGTCGCTATGAATGCTTGGCTGCCACAAGCCGGTTATTACACGTCACAGTGACTTTGTATGACTTACCTTAGCTGGTCTCTCTTTCCATAGGATGTGTCTATCTATTAGTATGTGACAGTATATTCTCATCTAGACATAATAATAACTTTTCCAAAGTTTTGCAACATCATAGTTTGACCTGCTATATTGAAAGAGCTTCTTTGAATGTAGATTGCATAAAATTTTTTTAAAAAATGCAATGATAGCAACATGTCTCTTTACGCATCTTTTTGTCAAATTAGTATAAATAGTATTACAGATTACAACCGTTTTTAGTTTGCTTTGCTTTACAAAGGCTGTCCACTGTTATAGCATGAAATTCAGCGATTATGTAAAAGATACTGTCCAATATTTCATGCAGTTTTGGTAAAGTTTTTTCATCTCGTTTCTTAGATCTTACCTTTGCAAGTTTACAACCAATAGGCCTTTTAATGGCAGACAACTTTGACTTCAGAAAATTAATTGTTAAGACATTTTAATGGGGAATAACGAACAGTTAATGTAAACAATGAACCTTTGCTCTACAAGCTGTCTAATTCTATGCATTTTACTGCAACTAAACAAATATGAATCAATTTGGAACAGATATTATACAGTATTTGTATATATGAATTAAAAGTGGCCATCTTGGATTTCATAAAAGGGAGATTTTAAACATCTCCAACTTGGAAAACAAACAGTTAGCATATAAAAAGAACCTTTGCGACATAAGCTTGCTAATTTTATGAACTTCATTGCAAGTATACGGTGGCCCATATGTGGAAAACACCAATAAATGTTAAAACCGCTAACAAACTACACAAAACACAAACACACTATCCACGAAACATGACCAAATTTTAAAAACACAAACAAATTACACAAAACACAAACAAAAACGAGCCCAATTCAAAAACACTAGCAAGTTGACAAAACACAGTGGTACACAAGAAACAAAAACTACTACAAAACACTAACAAATAGTCAAAGCGCCAACAAACTGAAAAGCAATAAAAAATGTACAAGACACTAGCAAAAGCAAAATTGATCAAAACAGCAACAAGTATAGACCATGGTATAGACTAGTACCTCGTACCTAGGGATCATGGAACTTAGCCCACATGCTCTGTTTGACTGGTCGTTTGCTAGTTAAAATAAATATCAAGTTGACTTTCAGCATTTTTATGTATTTGATAATTATGAATTGCAATAATTGTGGTGAACATATTGTTCGCAATTTGGTGAGAAAATTACTGATGGTATTCCAGGCATTGCACCATCGATGGGAAATAATATGAAGAAGAAGAAGCCATCCAATTCTACTTTGAAAGAGGATTCCAGTACAATGCAATCATAAATTTTTTATCTAAATTTCACGATATTCACCTTTCCTATTGGACACTGCTTAATCGGCTCAATCAATATGGGCTCCAAAGAAGAAATAGAAATATTGATGAATTAGAAGTAAGAAGACAAATCAAAAACGAGATGGACGGCGCTGGTAATTCAGTAGGATATAGAACAATGTGGCAAACCATTCATACTAAATATCACACCAATGCTCCAAGATCTCTAGTTCAGAGACTTGTTTGAGAAATTGATCCCAAAGGATCCGACGCAAGGCGACGACGATGTTTAAGATGTCGATCATTTTTCAGCCAAGGTCCAAATTTCTCATGGCATGCGGATGGCTATGACAAACTTAAACATTACGGATTTCCGATTCATGGCTGGGTAGACGGCTACAGTAGACGAGTGTTATGCCTGAAAGTTGGTACAACAAATAACAATCCCAATTTTATAGCGCATTATTATCTACAAGCAGTCGAAACAATCAATGGATGCCCAAAATTGTGCCGAACAGACAGAGGAACAGAGAATACAATAATGGCTGGAATTCAGTGTTTTTTTCTGGCGTAATGGTGATGATGAGTTAGCCAGAGAAAAGGCTCACCGCTATGGATCGTCCATCACTAACCAGTGAATTGAAAGCTGGTGGGCTCAATTAAAAAAGTTGTGGGCATCTTGGTGGATTCAGTTTTTCCAAAACTTAATTGAAGATGGAGAATTCGATAACAGTGACAAACTACAAAAACAATGCCTACATTGGTCCTTTAGGAAGGTGCTTCAAAATGAGCTTGA
>JAODVM010395159.1:0-10592 GCA_025400095.1 Phenganax marumi
GCCCCCGAATGAGCGCCGCATCTGAAGCTCTGAAAATTTAAAGAGCGCCGCGGCGTTCAAACGAGTAAATACGGTATCAGTTCGCTTAGCCATTTGTTTAGGTGCTTGCTTTCCTAATGGCCAAATCCAATATGATTGCTGTGCTGAAATATTTTTTGTTTTCGTAGGTTGCCGCGACAAAAGGGACAATTGTGCTCATCTGCAGGCAATGGAATATTGCCGTATTATGGTTTGGTTTATGTCAAAAAACTGTCGAAAAACTTGTGGCTTGTGTCCTGGTACACCAACCACCCAAAAGATATCATCAAAAACCACGTCGCTTCAATATTCACCAACATTGTCCAAAAAACTGACGGAGCCTCCACCAGCGCCTACGTCATCAATGACGTCACTAGCTACGTCCCTCCTGACTACACTGAAAGCTGTTACCATAGATGTAGGGAAACCAACAACACAAGACGATTCGCACACGAAATTCTATTCGACGACGAAGAAGGAAATCACAACGACAGATGGAAACATTCCCTTTGGCCCGAGTGGTAAAGACTAAATAAAAACATTTATTATCCTTTATAAAATATTTATCAGTCCATTTGTGAAAATGAAAAGCATAAAAATATTGTTCATGCCTCACAATAACTGCAAATGTCTATCCTCCCTTTTGATGATATTTAGATTGCGTGGACCGAAGTGACAGGTGTAAGGAATACGTCAAAAATAACGAAGGATACTGCGAAAGTTATAAAGAGTTCATGGTTCAAAACTGTCCCAAATCTTGCAACTTCTGCTCGTCAGGTAATCCAGGCAAGAATGATAGTCGTAGATGATCATTTCAGCAAAGCAGTATAATTGCTGTTTACAGTTAAACACGTTGGACGAAAAAACAAAAATTACTGTCCTATTTTAGTTGAATTCAGCAGTCCAACATCCTATGCAGCGAAGTCAACGCCTCAAGCCACAAAAAAACCAACTCTTGAGCCTTCTTTAAAGCAGTCCCCTGGACAAGTTACTAATTCTCCTCCCGAGCCGGTTTTAACCACTCCAAAACCTGTTTCTACTTTTCCGAAAACGGTTTCTACTTCTCCAGAACTTATCTCTACTTTTCCGGAACCTGTCACTGCTTCTGCGGAACCAGTTTCTACTTCTCCGGAACCAGTTTCTTCTTCTAAAGCCGCAGTAGAACCATCACCAGAGCCTACACCGAAGTCGAATAAAGGTAAATCCCAGACTGATTAATTTGAAAGCTATACCATGTTCCTCTTGATGATAATTACCACTTTAGTTTCCGCGGTCATTTTGCACAGCCATACTGCGGTGAACGATTTGTTGTCCATTTTAGATTGTTACGACAAGCGACGAAGGTGTCCGTTGTTCGCAAAATTCCCTGGTTATTGTGAATATAATAGAAAATTCATGGAGAAACGTTGTGCAAAGTCTTGTGGCTTTTGTGGAACTTCAAAACCACACGTAATATCGTCAGAACCAAGCTCAGAAACGACGTCAAGACGTAGCCCAGAAATTACGTCAGAACCTACAGTAGCAGTTACGTCACAATCTACATCGTCAGAACCAAGCTTAGAAACGACGTCAAAACGTAGCCCAGAAATTACGTCAGAACCTACGGTAAAAGCGACGTCACAATTTACATCGTCAGAACCAAGCTTAGAAACGACGTCAAGACGTAGCCCAGAAATTACGTCAGAACCTACTACAGTAAAAACGACGTCACAATCTACATCACCAGCTACGTCAAAAGCAACGACAGATGCTCCACAGTTGATTAAATCCCAATCTACATCACAGAAGACGTTGCCAACTACGTCAAAAATTACGCCACAGATAACGTCAGAAACTACGGCAAAGATTACGTCAAAACCTACGTCACAGATTACGTCACAACCTAATCGGGTGGTTACCACAAATGCACTATTAACCACAGCCAGTAAAAAAGGTATTTAGTTATTCCTTATAAAATTACCATTCGCTACAAACCATCTGGAAACAGAACTTTAATTAATCCAGTCTTCGACTTAAGCCTAAAAAGTCATTTTCTCATTAGATGACAAATATGACGTCGTTTTCGTCATTGGTGCGCGAAGCCCCAACGCAGTTGAAGCTTTTGATCAACAGAAGACGATTATCCAGGAAATTTTGAAGCAAGATAGTTTGACTGACGCCCGCTATGGTCTAGTTCTATACAGTGATGAAGGTCAAGTCAATTTCCGAATCGACACTGATGTGCCTTCTTCAATTTTACACCAACTGTTAAGTCTTATCACCTGGCGTGACGAAGGAACTCGTGTAGATAAAGGATTGAAAAAAGCGTTGGATCAGTTTGGAAGTCGCCCTGAAGCGAAGCAGCGTATAGTAGCGTTCATAAATAACAACACAGAGGCAACAGACGGACAATTGGGCCAGGTACTTGATGAGATGGAGACGAAAAATGTGAAACTGATTGTGGTCGGATTGAGGAAAAACGTCGACGTCGGGGAATTTTTGCAGCCTCACGTTTTGATTCCGGAGTCTGGTGATGCCATCCAGCAAGCAGCTGAAGAGACTATTGAAGCAATAATGCAAGGTTGGCAAACCAGCCTTTTTTTCCCTTATTATTTTTCGTGCAATACACTAACGCCATTTCTCTACTTTTCTCACAATGTATGTAAAAAGATGATGCGACGTCACAATATCAACATGGTAGGTATTAAAAGAATAAGGGGCAATTTGAAACGATTTGAAGTAAATGAATAAATTTCACAAGTAATACCTATTTCAACCATTTTATTTGGCCATTATTTCAGGCGTTCCCGGTGACAAAGTGGTAGAAATTATCGGACCGAAAAATCCGGAGACTGCTAAATATGGTATGCACCATTATTGCATCAATCTCGTTTCGCTTCCCTTCGTAATATTGACAACCTGCACATGGATAACACAGTGTATACTGTAATTCTTTAGGGGATACGTTAAGATGGAAGATTTGGTCGTGGGGCAAGGTTGTAAAATGTTCACTATCTTATATTAATACTCTTTACATCAGTTATCGGCATGCACGTAACATAATACCCCTATCCATCCCTTTTCATCATTCGTTGGTCAAAACAGATACTCTCACGATTTCTTTGAACAGACTTTCTTACTTGCTTCCCTTTCCATACTATGTGGGCGAACTTCATCGTCCGTGATCGCTGGCCAGTTGAAATTTCCCCCTTCCTCAATGAATAAAGGACATTTTCCATTACGGCCGTTTTGCCCGCGCGGGCGGAGAGCACAGATTTGAACATGCTCCGTCGTTGTCTGTTTGCGCTTGGTCTCGCGTGCACGCCAGGAAAGTTAAAAGTAATTCAACTTTCTCCGCGTGCACGCGAGATCAAGAGCGGAGAATCAACAACAGAGCATGTTTAAAACTGTGCGCTCCGCCCGCGCGGGCAAAACGGCCGTAATGGAAAATGGCCTTTAAGAAAAGAAGTTGGTAGAGTGGTGTCGACTTCATGGTCTAAATCCATGTTCTTGAAATGTCTCTAGGTCACACTAATGACTGTCATTAATACCACACTAACAACCGAAGAACTTACGCACTTGATTTCAGATACCAATCATTATCATACTAATCCATCGAACTAATATCTTATAGTGTATTAACGGTGAGCAAAGCAGAGTGGTTCGGTGCTACCATCTGTTCGACGGAAAAGATTACCATGTAACCATTAATGCGTGCATCCAATTTGTAGCCAGTATGCCAGCAAAGGAACGAAGTTGTTAAAATCTAGTTTTCTTTTCATGCCTTCGGAGGAGGAACTGTCAATAACTGTACTGTCTTATCGCTTCATCTTATTGTTTCATATAGGCCAATTTATGGTCGTAGAACGTCTGGGAAACCTAGATGGACACCGCGACGCAACATCGTCTTTTTGGAGTAAATATAACAGAAGCAATTTACAACTTAATTAAGTTGGAGCGCGTGAAAATCAATTTGAAATGCATGGCTATTAAGTGTATTCTTTTTCTACCTGGAAACAAGGTGAATGTCAGCAGGAAAACGAGCTGATTCATGACTCTAAAATTACTACTTTTATTGTTGTTACTACATTCCAAATCAATGTTTCTTGTAAATCGTTTTTCTTAACAGACATAGTTTTACGATATATGCCAGGCAGAATTTTACGATATAAGTCAGGCAGAATTTTTTGGACTAAGCGAAAACGCGGGCATTGTGTTTCGTTTGCGTGTTCAGTATGCGTTGTCTGAGGTCATTAGAGGTTGCTTGAGAGCGGAAGCGTGGTTTAAAATATTCAAACTATTATCATCAGCTCCAGTGTGTGTTCTTTATCTTGTGATATTTATGTGGCAAGTTTTCCCACTTAGTGTCTGATGAAATAGGTCTACTTCGAGTTTATAAAGTCCTCAATGAGCTCCTTGTACTTGGTATCTCACCGTTAGTAAGTGATTGTCTGGGTAAGTCGCATTAAACTTCTATACACAAATACGCGTATTTCGTTGACGTGCGATCGGTGCGAATGCAGGTCATCGACATCGATATGCATCAAAAACAACTAGAAGGATCGAGTATCTGTTGTGACTTCTGTCGTTGTAATGTTGGCATCACCCTTGTAAATTTACTCCATAATAGTCCAGGAATGTACTGCAGGCTTTTCTGGCTTTCTTAGCGGCTAATAGTTGACATACTATAACGTACAAACCGCCAGCACGTTCTTCAAGACGCTCACGCACCAATTTCAAGATACGTGATGTCTGATGATATTAGATTTTCGACCGTTAAAGACAAGTTTCTACTTCTTGCCGGCAAATCGCTACCAAAGGGAAGTAGAAATGGCAGAAGTACGTTTAGCTAACATAAAATAATTTTTCCCTATGAATATTCAATATTCTGTACCCGCTTACAAAGTATACCTTAGTCTACGTATAAAAATACATAACTATCGATAAAATCGCGAAAGTTTAATGTATTACAGTATTGATAGCTTTTAAAATGTATTTATAATCTTCAGTTTTAGTTTTCGATGTCGTAATTTATAGGGAAGCAAATGGCCAATGACAACGTCTGATGATACAAATTACTCATTAATTATCGAACGTCTAAACTTTGATACCCTGTTGTCCACGCGCAAATTTTTTATTCATAAAATCTTTGCGTTCATAGCTTAGCAAATCATAAAAATGACGTTACAGTATTTGAATATTTACGTCTACCATGTGTCACTGCAACGCTTGATAAATTTTTGAATTTGTAGAAGATTAGTTTTGCTCAGCTGCTGTCCAGCACATCTTAATGTCACACTCATCATAGCTGTTTGTCAGTTGCATTCATTTGCGACTAATATATATTGCTGCGAATCTTTCAAATTTATAACACACAGCGTTCACAATGCAAGACCACAAGATAAGACAAGTTAGACAACTTAGATAAAATAACAATTTATATTTTCAGAGTTTTCACTAGTCCAGCTGGGAAGAGTGAACTGTTGACGCGTACGTTACTGAATATTAAGATCACACAGTGCGTGTTTTTAGCAAATATTGATTTGTCAACATTGAGAAGATAAAAGCTGTTTTGCCGAATCATACTGTCATTATTTCTTGTTGTTACGGCGTGGCTTGAGTATCCTGCGAAGAAACGATTTGACACAAATCGGGAAAGAAGGAAAGGATTTGGTTGCCGCAACATATTCTTCAAAACATCGAGGATCAAAGACAGCGTAGGATCGGGGACCCTTCCTGTTCAACCAGTGGACGTCAACCTTTCTTGAGTGGTATTTCAGTATAAATTTGGAGTCTATAAACTGATTCTCTTATTCTGTGAGGAAATGTGAACGGAGAGATTATTTCATATCATATTGATCACTTTTAACCCTTCAATCTTTCTGTGTTAACGCCAAATGAATTGAACGTGGAAACACTGTAATGTAACGTTATGGTAACTTCTTCAATCGACTGTTAAAATAGCAAACTTCAAACAGTACCGAAGTCTCGAAATTATCAAGTCCAACAACGTCAAAGTAAACGGAGCGCTCAATTTCTGGACATTACATTATACTTTGGAGATTATTCAGAAGTTCGAATAGTGAGAGAGTACTGAAAGCGAATCTTGAAGTCAAGGCGAAGGGATTTTTTTAACATGGTTAGATTAGCTCCTGTGAATTGATAATTCTCGCTGTCTTGAACGTGTATAAAGCCTAAGCAAACAAGACAAATTAATAGTAAATCTCTTATAAACAAAGAGCGAAGGAAAATATTCTAGCAATGCGATTTCCCAGAGCAGAGCCCGAAGCTGAGCCAGAGGCAACGCCAGAACCAAAGCCTGAATATCGTCCTCCTCCCAATGCTGAACCAGTCCCCGAGTGGCCAGCTGCCAAGGACGTGTGGCAAGGAGCTTGGGAACTCCATTATATTGGTTTGGGAATTCTGTTCTTATTGTTAGCAGCTTGGTCCGTTCTTGCCTTGATCCGTGCTCGTAATACACCTTTACTTGTGACTCGTCGATTTTGTTTAGCAGTGAACTGTTTGCTTATTATATTTGGTATAACACGAGCTCTGTCGTTATTTCTTTACCCGTACGAGATGGTCGATAATACAGGAGGAATGCCTTTGGTCTTGCACAGATTACTGTTTGGTATAGGCTTCCCATGTCTCATTGCGGGCTTCACCTTGATTCATTTCGCCTTCATGGAGGCGGCCAAAGTGAGTTTCTCCAAGCGACGTATTCAGAGTTTGCGGTTCATTCTTGGTGTGATTGGTGTACATTTCACGCTGGTCCTCGTTGCGGAGATAGTTACTTCATATGTTCAGAACACAAGTGTTCTGGTCATCATCTGTATGCTTTATTTCATACTCTGTGCGTTAGCCGTGTCTGCTAGCGTGTTCTACAGTGGTTTCCGCGTGATGCGAGAGTCCCAGACACATAGGCGAACATTGAAGCGCATCAGCGTGCGTTCGGCCGGAGCTGATAAGAAGGCTTCAACAAAGTACTCTAACAAGGAAAGCAATACGAATAAAGTCGCTCGTGTTACTATAGCAACGGCTTGTCTTGGAGTGGCGTGTGCAGCGGTGCAAACGTACGCTATGGCTGAAGTGTTCAAAGTCCGTGCGAATGGACCACAGATCCCAGAACCTTGGCCATGGTGGGCGTATGTGACCGTGTTTCGTCTTATAGAACTGGGTCTAGCAAGCACAATGGCTTACACAGTATCTCAACCCAAACAAGGCGGAACTAACTCCCTCAAATTTCTCTTCTGTTGTACATCAGTCCAGCCATCGAGGAGAAACACTTTTACGGACAGCGGACTCACGTTGTCTGAGAACGTCGTGCGATATACGCCAAAAGAAACGTGCGTCGAGTACCAAATGACATCATAAGCTTGACTTGAAGTAGGCATGAAATTATTTAGAAGTTTTCAAAACTTTAAAAATGATTATAGAATACATTATGGAAATAGAATTAGCTTACGGTGTTGAATACAAATTACAAACAAGTAGTTTCCAAAATATGCTCTTTACTTGTAAAGCGAAGAATGTCCAACGAAAGTTTGTATTAGTAACTAAACTAGCATATCAACTGTCTTAAATACTTATTGGGAAAGGGAATAAATGTTTGTTTTTCACAAAAGAAACTTATTATCGAAAGATATTTCGCTTTTAATATGTCTTGTTACATATAGCAATTCATTTACTTGGCAAACGTATAGTTTGTGAACTATTCGTTCTGTACCTGTGTGTAGTACGCACAGTTCGGTACTATAATTAGTTCCACATTTTCCTTCTCTCATGATTTCTTACGTGATATCTCATCAGGGTTCGTGTATATTTCCGTTTCTTTCAACTATTCTTGATAACTGTAGAATGGTCAAGAACAATGTTATTTATGTTCCTGTAATGGCGCAGCCCTTTCCCTTAACTTTGCCATTCAAACTTGGTAAATTAATGCCAAGGAAACTTTTAGGAAAAATCAGCAAGAATACTCTACCGCCACGATAGCTCAAACTTCAACAGCTGAAAAGCTGGTTTGCCTTGTTAGTTACTCCAACTGCTCGTCCACATACACACAGTACACCAATTTCGTCATGCGTCGCTAGGCGACATTTCCATCCTTGGGAAGTGTTTTACCCTGGTTTTCACGTCTTCCGGAAAGCTCACGTCACCGTACAAGTTTTTTTGGACCAGTAGTTATGACAGCATTTCCGAATCCGCCTAATTTTGACAAAGACATTTTACTTTATCGGACATGCTGAGCAAAGAATGTTTGGAGAACTCGAAACATGTGGGTGCCAAAACAAAGGCAGCAAATTTCTCAACTTGATTCCTGTGCTAGAAGAAGATTGTTCTCGAAGTACCACGCCATCGATTCCATAGCAACAGGTAAATTTTACAAGGGGTGGCGAAGCAGCTATTAAATGGACAACCTCGACTAGGGACCTTCAATTAAGTGATTGTCTTCAACTGTAACCGATCAGTACTATCTCGCACCGAAATTTTGAAAGAATTTGAGGTCAATTTGAAACAGCATTGTTGATAGATAGGGTGAATGATACTCTGCCGCGAAAGTCTCACCGAATGACACACGAACCAAGAAACATCCACTCCGAGCAGTTGACGAAGAAGCACGAAGCTTCAGCGAGCAGTAAAATGGTATCGGGTTGTATCAAGACAGGATATCAAACACAGTATCAAACGAAGAGTAAGACTACTGCTTTTCTGCCCGTTGGTAGTGATGACGGTTGTCTGGACAATGGGCAAGGGGGCAAAGTAGGCCACAAGCGAAAACTGCAAACTCTGAATTCCGAAGAGTTTAACCACACTGACGAAAAGCTTTTTAAATCAGACGAAAGTCAACTTATTTACAAGAGAATGGGACAACTCAATATCCCGTTGTACAGAAGAAACAGTCTTTTTTGTCATGAACCGTGGTTTACACGGAATGCATACTCATGTTTGAATGCGTTTTCCCGTGAGGATGATGAATTTAAAAAGATAGACTACAGTTTCAATGCGTTTTCCAACAAGATTTTAAAACAATATCCGTCGAAAAACGCTTTAGTACAAGAAAAGGTACGAACACCAAATTCGCAAACAAACCATGTGGAGTGCAGCAAAAAGGTGGGCGAGACGGACCGTTGTGAAAATATCAAATTAGAAGAAACAGATCAAAGGTCAAACCACTTGCAACATGACCAGTCCAATAAATGTGATGATTTCACGAATAGTTCAAATGAATTGATCTCACTGGATTCAACAAAGTCTTCGTTTTTGACGCTGATTAGACAGGTGCGCTCGGAGGATGTTACGATACCATGTCCGTTTTGTCAACAAACATTTTCACAGTATCCCAAATTGAAGAATCATGTACAGACGCATAAACACGGTAGTATTTCTGATAATAAGGGCAAAACTCCTAGTTTACACCAGTTGCAAGCGCGTACAGTCCCAAACTGTGATATCGGTACACATGGGACCACTACTACTCCTATGTCGAGCCCGCGTCTACCGGACAACGATGGCAACCATGACAACACGCGGGCGGCTTCTGTCATTCATTTCGCGAAAAAGATGATGAAAGAAGGCACGAGGAACTAAAAAGAGAACTATCTGATCTATTTCTAATGACTGCGCCAAGTATGGTTTAGTGTTTCACCCCTGTTAAGCAACAAAAGTTTTCCCGCGACGAAAAAAACTGTATGGTGTTAGACAAAGTGAAATATATAAGTTGGGACACTGGATCAAACTTTTGCACTTATATACCAGAAAGCAGAATTTGTTTGAATAAAAATTATAAGACCAAATTTATCTCTTCAAAGCTATAGGAATTATTCTTGCATGCTGAGCGATCGTGCAAATGCTTGCAGACCTTGGGCGTTGGGTGTATCGCTGGTACACAGGCTACAGGAAATGTCTGCGGCCTCCTCTTACTTCCGCATGTGACCTATTAAGTATTCTATCGATTCGAACGAAGATCTTGCAGCTTCATCGAAGATTTATTAACGTTTTCTCTTTGCAAACTGCGAAATACAGACTTTTGAAACAATAAGAATGGTTCAAGAAGGACAGTAAGTATTGTATCTGGGTAGTATGGTGATGAATTTCTAAAATACTTGGATTCCAAATTTTATGGAATGCTGCATGTCGCAACGAACTTATTCTGCTTTTGTACTCCAGATATAGTACGAACTAACTATGTTTTCATGTTATACAATATTATAGAGCTGATATAGCATTGATTGGGCTTGCAGTAATGGTAGGTATTTTACTTGATGGAGTTTTATAAACAAAGTCAACATCAGAGTATTTATTCAAGTTCCTTCAGTGCGCTAATTATAAAATACTATTTATCTATACTATATAGGGACAGAATCTAATTCTGAACATGAATGACCATGGATTTGTAGTAAGATTGTGATTTATATATAATGCTAGAAGCTGTTATTGCACTGAGTTATATAATTTCTGCAATCAGTCATGCATGCATACATTGCATCAAGGTAATGGGCCATTCCATTTAATAAGCGAACACCCCCTATTGAGGGTTCGGGTTGCACACCCTCTTGGATATTTTGTACTGTAATACCCCTCTGGATTTTATCCTG
>JAODVM010395270.1:0-10592 GCA_025400095.1 Phenganax marumi
TATATACACATATATGTATGTATGTATATATAACGTTATTTCAAACGATTTTTATCGGCTGACTAAAATCGTGACGTGTGCGCCAGGCTTCATGTGGACGATCGGCCAGGCCCGCTTGCCGAGATATCGCTTGAAACAGGCGAGATCTCAGCCCGCCGGGTTGGTGATAGATTTTTTTGTAATCAAATCCTTTTGTTCGCAATTTCGATGGTTTTAGACTTTACAAAGGTGGAAAAGTCAAAACCAAGGGCATGAAAGCACTTGATTAGCTGTAAATGTAATAAAATATTGAGTCTCAAGGCACAAAAGCATTTTTCAAACCAGCCCAGCAAAGCGTCATTAAAAACTCCTAAGCCCAGTAAGAAGGGATAAAATTGTCTCATATAAACACGAATGAAACTTCATCTCGTTTGCTGGGTCATCTCGCTAAGCAGACTCTCCCGGCTCATGTCAACACTCCCCTTAGTTCGACTAATTTTGCTACGCAAGATAAAAATTGCAATATATGTGTGTGTTACTTTTTAAGGTCTTCACCGTTTTCAAGTTTGCACAAACTTAAAGTCATGAAAAAGAAGTAGAAAAAGGCTTTGGACAAGTTGCGGTTAATATCCGTGAAAAATTCGCCAAACCATAAATTATATCGCCAGTAATTGATAACGCCCATGTTCAGCATTCTCAAAAATTTTCCCACAGTAACAAGTTAAATTTATACGTGATGATTTTTTAAGGCAGTTAATCTCTTCGCCTGTTTCTATTTTTGGAAATGCTATACAATCTAATAAAAGAGTACAATCAGTACAATTCTGGAACAGCTTGAACTGTGCGGGAAATTAAAATTGGATTTTAAAGATGAACATGCAAAAAGACAAGTTATCTAAACTTATTAGATGGCAATAAGTTATTTTTAAATTGGGTAAACAAAGCGAAGATTACCAACGTTTTTGGCAACAAATGCTGGCTGAAGTAGTGCCGATGGCCGCAGCAAAAAGCCAATAATCTTAAACGTTTGCTTATATGAAACAGTTGTTACGTTACGGGAGATTAATTATCACCCCAGATATAGTCTCAAGGTGGTTGCGGCCGGAGTTCAAGATTGTTAATATGTAAAATAAACAATAACTAACGAACTAGTGGTAGTATGGTCGTAGTAAGTGTAAGGGTCCCATGCCATATCCAAACCCAACCATCACCCTAAACCCGGCGCAAACCACCTTAATCCTAATTCTAAAGCTGGTTCTCCACAAAGTGAATTTGTTCGGGCAAAAAATAAATCTCGATTTTGATTCATTAAAAACCCCCAACTTGACTGGCAGTTACAAATTAACTGAAAAACTCAAGTGAAGATATTAGAATGGTAGGAATTAATTAACTATAATATAAAACTATACAATTAGACAACAATAATACTTTCTATTTCACATAATGTAAATATAAAAGTTAACTGGATAACGCATGCAAAACAATTAGCCGCGAAAAAGTCGAATCTAGTCACATTGCTAGATTTTTTTTCGTTCGAATATATTCAAGCTGAGAGAAACCAGCCGAACTCCGGTCCATACAGTTTAGTCATTGCCAATATTGTGTTTCATTTGCGGCGATTACGACAAGCCAGTGATGGGACACGATTACACTCGACTCAAAAATGGCGGACTGAAAAAATGACGTTAATTAACGAGATTATATTTGTCCTCATTTTTTGCTGTGTTCTGCCGTCAAACTATCAATCATTCAAACATTGGATGCCCTTCGCTTATGGATTTTACAAGGCATTTGATGACTGGCATTGCACAAAGTCAGCGTTCATTTCAATAATGCCAGAAATGAAATTTGCATACAGCGATCCTTCAATTCTTGGCATAATAGATGGCTTTTGTACGTTTTGCGCTGGGTTGCAACTTATAAGTTCCGATACTGATAGCTTCGTTCACAACGGCGATTTTGGTGGCGATTTTTCTTATCCTGAGAGACGTGATGGAGTGGATTCACAAACAGGCGTCCATTCTTATGCACGCACATTCTTCAATTATCCGCTCTGTCACATCCCTCAAAATGAGAAGAATCGCCGTCGAACTCGCCAGTGTAAACGAGCATTATGAGAGGAAACAATTTACCGGGATTTCTTTGTTTTAATAGACAAACCGATTATGTCAAGCAAACCAGCAAGGAAATATATGAAAACCATCAATGCCATCATTGTAAGACAAAACTAGCCCATATCTCGTTCAATACTCGCCCAAATGCTGCAAGAATGTAATTAGTTTATCCTTCGCATGTACCTATCACACCTGTAACTTTCGCAAAAATTCTTTCAATATTTCTGAAGATATTTCTTCAATAGACAAAAACTGATGCCTAAATCCTAATCCATGAATTACAATGTCTCTTTTTGAAAAAAAACAAGGTACTTCTGCAAACGAGATTTCGTGCAAGAAAATATATTAACAGATAAAAACTGATGGTAAATCTTAATCCATGAATTACACCGACTCTTATTTAAAAAAACAAACTACTTCTGCAAACGAGATGTCGTGCAGGAAAATTTTCGAGTTGCGACGAGAATGTTTTTGTTTCAGATTACGCTTTACAGATTTCGTACAAGCATTAATCCATCTGATTCTCAAGTACGGATAACTCGCGGTTATTCCCCTTTGAAGTGCCGTCTTAGATCACTACGGTTTTTATCTCAGCGAGAGGCATCCAGGAAATGATCTATCGAGGCAATGCAGGATCGCATTATAAGACGGTTAATGATGAGTGGAAAAATGAGACTTAGATTTATATCGCTGACACAACTTCTTATTTCGGCTATTTAGGGTATTACAACCTGTTTTCGAGGTTGTGAGATAAATGTAGTTCAAAGACTTTTTGATCTTTTTAAAATGGACACCCCGACGAGAACCGAACCCCTTTTTTCCCAACTACTCATGGTCTCAAACGGCAATTAATGTATTGTTTCTAAGATACTGGCTGAAATCATTGACACACGCAATTTTGAAAGTTGTTAAGGGTACCAACAGTTTACTAAAGTTTAAAATAAATATATAAGCGGTTATATACATCCGCTTTCACGAAATATTTCCTTTAGACCCACACCTCCTGTTTCTTTCAGAAATTTGTCGCGTGGAGGATGTGGTGGAGGAATTTTGGTAAAAAAGTAAGTCAATGTCCCAAGACTTTTTTACAATTATTATTACGAAGTACAACACAGCCTTTTTTACAAAATGACTTACATAACTTTTGCATGGTAAAACAGATTTATCGTATTTACTCGTTTTAGCACTGCCCCGCTCGAGCGCCGCTCTCGAAAATGCGCCGCCTTTGAAACACAGAATAGAGCGCCGCAGTGCTGTAACGTGTAAATATACGGTAAGCCAAGCAAATGCGAGCAATATCGCCTTGACAAGTCTCCATTGCTCGCATGTGCCACGAAAATTGACAAATTTTTCGCGAAAAGGAGCTTGTTCAAAAGTTAGTCATGTTAGCTGTACGGTCATCATGTGACGCAAAAGTTAGTGCACAACTTCAAAGTTCCGATATTTATCACAGCGAACGATCTATGGAGATTTCTTTGTTTTACAGGTCGATTATGTCCACCAGCGAGTGAATATGTAAAAACAACCAATAGCTAGCCAACTCGCGTATGTGTACGACGGGCAAGGAAAACGTTTGCAGCATTTATCAAAAATTCATAATTATTGTCACGGTTTGGAAAAACGGAATTAAAGTTTTTGCACGCACTTGTAATAATGATAAGCAATAAAAATAACATTCATTAATTATTATTATTAAGACGTTTTGGAGAAAGTTGTTGCGTGCTTACTTTCAAAACAATGGTGAATAAACATACATTCGTTCGAGTATTACAAAACAAAAACAAAGGATTATCCGTTATTAATCCACGATTCAACTTTCCATTAAAACCTTTCAAGGCTCAAGCAAGATTTTCCAATATTTTCTAGCATAACCAAAAGGTCAAGCCAAATTATAGCTAGTATTTCTGGAATAAAAACAAACTACAAACTTCTGGCGGCATCGTATTAGTCATATTTGGCAACGTCCTAGTCCAAATGCCATAACCCTATACCAAGGAGCGAAGAGCTTGATTGCGATCGGTGAGGGTACCATTTCCGATCGGCTATAGATAGCGAGTCTTGGATTTCCAATATACTACTTATTTTCTATGCATGCGGACCTTTATAGCTTAGTATATTGTATTATTTTATATTCAATATTTATTTATTATAAATAATAAAGAAATATTGAAAAAAAGTAAAGTTTAAAACCTGCATCGAGAAATGGAGGAAAAGGACCCTGAATGATTGGGGGAACTATGATCATCCCATAGCAGATTTCCCTTGTTAGAAAAGGATTTACTTTACAACGCGCTTTGCACAAGGTAACTAAGATCTATCAGTTTGCGTGAAAGTTCCACTGTTTTCCTTTGCTATTGATTTGGGAGGTTCTTCTTTGTTAAGCTGTTGCCTCTTCTTATGACTGCATTGATCTGGCGTCTACTAAGGCACCGTTTAAATGAGACCGGACACATTTGGAGCCGGACGCACAGTTGCACGATTACGGCATGCACTCACCTGCGACTACGACCTAAAATCGCTAACCAGATGATGCCCAAAATAGGAATTTCTTTTTCTGTTTTTTCCTTACTCCTGGGTGTAAAGGGAATAGTTATCTATTCAATTTTACGGAGAAACGCGTATGTTTAAACTTTGCCCAGGAGAAGGTGGGAATAAGACGAAATATATAAAAACATTCACAGCAATGGTCCAGGAACACAAGGTCCACAGCAATGGTCCAGACAAACCGTATTAAAAGTATACACAGGAATGGTCTAGGAAAAAGGGAGTAGGTGCGAATAAGATAAAATACATAAAAATACGCACAACAGTTGTCCAGGAAGAAGGTAATAGTTGAGAATAAGACAAACTATATTAAAAATATGCACAGCAATGGTGTAGGAATAAGCCAATAAGGCAGTAGGTGGAAATGCAAGCTATATTAAAAATATGCACAGCATGCAGTGGTGTAAGAATAAGGGAGTAAGTGGAAATAAGACAAGCTATATTAAAAATATATACAGCAATTATGGTCTAGGAATAAGGGAGTAGGTGGGAATAAGAGAAATGTCTAAGGCAAACTACGTAAACTGAGATAATATTCTCCACCCCATCCCGCAACGGTGAAGGAATAAACGAACATGTCATTGCAGAACAACACAAAACACCCACGTGAATTGTAACAATAATTATTATTTGAGAGGGAATATCCTCGATGCCTCTGATGAATTTCGGATGTAGATCAATGTAGAGTGCAGAGGTGGACGAATCATTCTTGATAACAATAAATTTGTTCCCAAGTGGTGAAAAAGGTTATAAGGCTGATTTCCACTTGGATAGCATTTTGGTTGATAACCTGCCGTGGTAACAAATATTTCCCTCCCGCTTTCTTGTGCACGCCCCTTTTACTAAATAAAGACCACCCGCCCGAAACCAATAGCTGCATCAAAGAGGCAAGTAGTTAAAGGTATAATTGAATATACTTGATAGTGAGTCTGTCGACACTGAATCCCTTGCACAAAAAGTAATGAATTCATTACTGGTTTAACGCAAAACTTTGACCCTATTACTGTTCCCTGCCACCAACCCAAGTAGCAGATGAATTTCTGGCAACAGAAAAAGAGGTTTATACGGCACAACCCACAATTAAAACTAACAAGGCAATTGGCCCTGATAATATGCCGAACAGGCTGCAGCAGGATTTTGCAACTGAATTAACTCCGGTGATTGCGGACATTTACAATGAGTCTTTAAAAGAAAGCTATATTCCTGCAATACTTAAATCCTCCATTGTCACTCCTATCCCAAAAATCTCGTTACCAAGAGATATAATATAGAGAACGATATTAGACCTATCTCTCTGACCTGTACCTTAGCAATAAATATGGAAGGCTTCACCTGCGCACGTTTATGCTATCTTATTTGTGTGGAAAAATGGACAACAGACAGTATGCCCGTAGAGGCCACGCTACTACTGACGCCCTCATATACCTTCTGTAAGCAGTTTATGAAGCCCTCGACGCCGGGGATGCCGCAGCTAGAATTTTCTTCGCCTACTTTGCAAAGGGATTTGATTTGATAGACCATAAGGTTTTGATTTCTGAACTAAAGAAATTGGACATTCCGCCTGTGTTATTGGGTTGGATGTCTGCTTTCCTCACTGATCGAACACAAGCAGTCAGGATTGATGGAGTTTTCTCAGAGCGCAGACGACTTAGAGGAGGAATTCCACAAGGAACGAAGTTAGGAGTTATTCTCTTTAACAACATGACTAATGACTTACTAGTAGATTGGCCTTTCCGGATTAAATTTGTAGATGATACATCTGTCGTAGAGACAATACCCAAGAACTCAATTAGTCTAGTGGGACCTGTGGGCCATTCTATAAATGACTTCGCGGCTTTACATAGCATGATACTTAATCCTGGAAAGTGTAAAGAGATGTTGATTAGTTTTATGCGAGATCCTAATTTCTCCCTGAATCCAATAAAACTAGGAAACAAAACTATAAGGGCAAGGTCTCAAGTTATAAACCACTGGGTGTTCATCTTAGTGAAGATCTTAAATGGAGTACAAATATTGATTATATTTACATCAAGGCATGTAAGAGACTCTACGCCCTACGCGTACTTGTACGTGTTGGCGTTAAGAAAAAAAACATTGTTAAAGTTTATGTTACAGTAGTCCGTCCGGTTTTGGAATATGCTGTCCCAGTCTAACAATCAATCCCGGATCACCTATCTCGAAAAATTGAATCCGTCCAGAAAAGAGCTCTGAGAATAATCTGGCCCAAAGCTGACTCCTACATCGAGGCACTTAGCTAAACTGGACACCTTTTCTAATAGAATTTCTATATGCCAAAAATTCGTGAGTAAAATGAAGTGTTCGACACATCCACTCCATTTTTTATTACCCATTCAATCTGAAGATCCTCCTGATAAACATTACTCTCCAAGACAAACGGAGCAGGACGTTATTTTATTTAGAGACAAGAACTTTTGTAAAACTAGAAGAACAGAATTTTTTTTTATATTTAGATATTTTTAACTGTTATAAACTATAACGTAGTTCTATTTTATATATTATGTTAACTCAGTAATTCAGTTTTTCTAACCGCAAAGAGTTAGTAAACTATTTCATATTTTATACTAGCAAAACATGGACTCGACTCACTCGAGTTGTAAAATGCAGTGTACATAATTGTTGGAACAGTGTTAGTTTGCATGTATATAGCAGTTTATAGCTATTTCCCTTTCCAGAATTGACAGATTCCAGCATTTAGAGATCACAGTAAAGAGACCTTTAATTGAGAGATACTCTATTGCTTCAAGAAAGAATTTCAAAAGGTTGGCCGTTGGCATCATATGTGTGCAATGGTTTTCTGCCATTAGCGAAGTTTGCCTGTCAAACGACAACAACCTTTAGGATGCATTAATTATAACATCTGAGCTGATCTTCAAAATCCCTGATATGGTATTGGTTCTCTTTAGGACTTTATCATGATCTATCATGATTTTTTGTGGCAGTAATATCAGTATTTGCGATCGTGAAGGACGCAGCGTCGTTCAAAACGTGTTATATTTTGGGCGGTTAAAGAGACACGAAAGTGGAGAAGATATTTTTTATGCTGAATGATTACAAAGTTTAAAATTAACAAGAGTTACTTCAAAATCTAAGCTAAATAATCTCACAGTACGAGGTATGGCAACGTCTAACGAAGCCAAGCATATGTAGACCTTAGTCTAGATCATGGTCTAGATAGAGCAAAGACGAAATCACTGTTTTACTAATCGAGTCCAGGTTTTACTAATGAGTCCAGTTCATGTTTTACTAACCAGTCGAGTCCACCTTTTACTACTTGCCCTCTTTGAAGCAGCTATTACTTTCGAGCAGGTGGCCTTCGTTTTATTTAGTAAAAGGGGCGTGCACAAGAAAGCCGGCAGGAAATATTGGTTACCACGGCAGGTTATCAACCAAAATACTGACTAAGTGAAAATCAGCCTTACAACCTTTTTCACCAATTGCACACAAATTTATTGCTATCAAGAATGATTCATCTACCTCTGCACTCTACATTGATCTACGGCCGAAATTTATCAGAGGCATCAAGCATATCCCCTCCCAAGTAATAATTATTGTTTCAAGTCATGTGCGTGTTTTGTGTTGTTCTGCAACCACATGTTTGTTTATTCCTTCACCATTATGGGATGGGGAGGAGAATATTATAACAGTTCACGTAGTTTGCCTTACTCCTACCTACTTCCTTATTCCTAGACAACAGCTGTGCATATTTTTACTCTAGTTCGTCTCATTACCTACTCCCTTATTCCTAGACCATTGCAGCGTATCTTGTTACTCTGACTGCACATATCAAAAGAAAAACCTATAGTAGAAAGCTATAGTGCCAGGTCGACTAAGTTCACTGCATCTTCTGGATAACGTATTATTATTGCCGTCATGAAAAACTGCGTTTTCTTCTATGTTCCCAGGAATAAGAAAAGAAGTACAACAACATTATCCTTTTTCGGGTATGGTATATGTGAAAGGCTGAGCTGGTCTATGTATTGGCCTTTTTCGGAACCCATTTGCACTGTGGGGAATTACGATGAGAAATATTAACTCAATATCATGAAGTAACAAGCAATCTTTCAATAATAAATAAAATCTTTCAATAAAATCTTTCAATAAAAAAAATAAAGTCAAGACTGGAATATTGACCAAAAAAATCGTTGTTTGTTTAAAAAACCTATGAAAACTCATTTGGTGGCGTTGACACTTCTGGCCCTTTTGAAAGGAATGTCAAGGGTGCTGCAATTGTCATTCCTTCACTTGGCAATCTGTATCTATGGATGCGTTTGTATCTCCTTCCGGGGCTACAATTTACTCGGCTCCGTGCGAACACCTTGCGTGTCGGAGTTAACGCGGTATCGTGTGAACAGGCAGTACCGAGAAAACTTTTGGTCGCCCCCAAATCTGTCCGGTCTCTTGTGAACGTGGTCGAAAACTCGGAAAAGCTGTGTTGGATGTTTTGCAGTCACTGTTGTGGTAGTGCAAATTAACTGGGAGATGATCATGGTTCAGCCAATCAGCAATCAGGATCATTTTTGTCACTTTCTCGTTTTAGGTCTTAAATTTTATTTAATTAATTTTTTTTCAAGGCGTTGGTTCTGCAAGTCCAATCAAAACATCAGCTTCAATATCAGCATCACTGCGTATAATTCTGCACAACTAGGCTTTCTCATGATATTTAAACAGGAAAAGTTACCAACTGTGACCTTACCATATTTTGCTTTACGACTTCCATTAACTTTATGATATAGTTTATTGTGATGACGTAATGGAACCGCAGGAAGAAGATATCAAACTGACTGAGAACTCGGGAATTATACCACACGAACAAACTAAGGACTTTTTGAACGATGTAAAGAATGTTCCCACCGGAAACGACCATATCAAACATTGACCTGCTTGTGTTAGACGTTTTTCACCAGCAATCAACCTTTTGTTCTATCACTTGATAAGCTTCCGTGAGAACCACTTCACTGGTTTACGTAACATTACCTTTCCGGGAAATTTATAGCAATTAAGGCAAATTAAGCAATTAAATCACATTAATCGTTTCATTAACCTTAGACATTTTTCTCTTCCTCTTTTACTTTTGAATAGTTTTAAACACTAAGGCAACGATATCCAGCGCTAAACAAAAGACCACGCTATGTTTTTATACGTACTTTTTATACTTGTTTTATATCAAAACTACAGCCTAAAACACTACAAGTAATCGCTAGAAAATCGCCGAAAATCATGACAAGCATTTTGAAAAATTGGACAAACCAAATACTTTGTCCCACTCGTGCAAACATTGTCAGCTGTTGTATATACAATAACTTGTTGCAGTATCTGTGGCGAGGGGTTAAGTGTTTCTAGTAGATCTCTAATTAAGGTCAAACCCCTGCTAAAAGAACACTTAGGGAGCTCGTCAACGTGTTCATTTAAAGGGGTTGTTCGCTTAATAGGGACTATATTTGGAGTTCCAATAAGAAGAAGAGTGCTGCCGTGAACTTGGAGGAGATTTAGGAATATTAAACCCTTATTAAAGTGCTTTTATGCGAAGAATCTGAGTAACAATGTAATTCATCACAGTTGGTATACTTCGTATTCTGTAGTTACAGTGAAAAACTGAGACACACAAGCTTTTCATTTTCAACAAGAGAGTATATTGAATACTCAACAAAACAGCATACTAAATGGCTAACATTTCAGAGCAAAGTGATTTGATGCAGCTATCGTGTATGAAAGCCAAGATGCTTGCATGAATATAACATGACGTCTTAGTAAGTTTTTTGAAGTCCCTCGATTCTAGTGCAAGTAGAAAAGATACTCTACGAATAAATACCCAAATTCAAATGTCAGCATGCATGTCAGGCAACTAATCAACTAGTTTCCAGGGGCCGGTTGTACGAAAGGTGGATAGCGCTATCCACCGGATAGTGATTTTTTAAAACATTCGTAAAATTTCTC
>JAODVM010395380.1:0-10592 GCA_025400095.1 Phenganax marumi
CGAGGTTGCAATTTTAAACAAAGATCACAATGCTTCAGAGCCAGTGTTTTGTTGTTTATCACGAAATTCGAATAACCGACCAGCAGTTGGCACATGGGAATCAACATTTCTGCGAATAAAAATAATGATTACCTGAAGAAGTCTTTTTGCATGTTCGCTTGCTTGTTTCTGTGTTTTGTTTGTTGCAGTCTTAGTCTGCCTGTTTGTTTGTTTGTTTTTAAAGACTGTTGGCTTGCTTATATAGCTATTTGCTTGAAATAATGATGTCCTTCCACTGAGCGAAATAAAATTAACTGTGCCTTTCGCATTGTTTGAATCAACCAAAATAGAAAACGCCATGGTCATTTCATCCTGTAACAAATTTGAACAACATTTAATCTATACATAAGTGTACTATTTTCAAACGTAATCGCAAAGTCTTTCGTTTGCCCGTTCAGTTAGACTGAAGTTCCTAACGAAACTGCAATCAAAATGCTGTATACTGTATAGTTTAATAGTACCTACGTATGCTATCAAGCATAGCTACTATCACGCTATCAAGCATATATTAAACTATACAGAGATTTTGAAAAAAGATGTTTTGAGAAAATTAAAATAGCATTTGTGATTGTAGCTTCGTAAGGAACTTCAGTCTAACTGAACGGGCAAACAAAAACTTTGCGATTACGTTTGAAAACGGATTCATTAACTGACAAAACTTACGTCAACTACTTCGCTCACTTTGTAAAACTTCAAAACGACTTCGAGCAGTTTTTGTGCTTCAGACACTAAAATAAAATTGCATTAAAGAATCTTCGACTTTTAAATAACCGACTTAGCCCTACCAACTGTTAAACGATATTATTCGGCGACATAGTCTAGGGTAACTGACCAGTTGATATTTAATAAAATTACTGCGAGTTTTACGGCTGGTTTATAAATCGTCGTAACGATGTGTTTAGACAGCCAAGTTAGAACATGTTTCCAACTGATTGCTAATGGACCATGTGTATGTTTTTCAAAAGATTTACTGCCAAGAAGATAGAATATTTTGGCATTTGAGAGATATCAATTCATGACTCTTTGTATACGACAATTACGACCATACGCAAACCAGGCCTAAAGCCTGGTTCCCATACGATCATTATATATGCAACGATAACTCCGCTTCCATCCTTGAATTCACCCATATGAATGTTGTTTTGGAGGTAGCGGGTAGCCCCAGTTCTTTTTCACAAAATGGCGCCGAGTATTATATATTGAGATTGATAAATTTCGCCGCTTTTTCCTTCTTTACCGCTATCCCTTTTCTATCGTGAAACAAAATAGGAAGAAACGCTTCAAATCCATGTATTCACGGCGAAAATAGTCATCTACCAACCGGAATATCAGTGAAAATAAACAAACTAGGAAAAACCGCGCGAAAATTTTTCGTTTTTCTGAGTTTTGAGACACAGAACGAGTTCAAAGGCTTTCAGACATGATTTATTTATACAAATCTACGTTCTTTCAAAAATTGAAATTCTGGTCTACAAGTTTATCTCTTTTTCAACTATTTTCTCCATATAATCAAAATGGTTTAGCTTGACATGGTCGCCATATTGGCGTCTAGCAATCGCAGCGACTTTCTTATGGAGTTATCGTGCCAGTTTACTTCGAGATCACTGGGGTTCGACAAGTTCGACACATGAAAAGCTCGACGTCATCGTTCTTGAATTCCTTCGCTTTATTTTTGACCAATGGGAAGACGCAGGGATGTCGTGGTTAACCGAATTTGCGATGCATCACACTAACTTGGAATTCATGCACTGCACAGCTTTATGCTGCTCAGTTCGTACCTTGATGCCTAACCAACATGTTAGAAGCAAGAAGCCAAACCAGTACAGCTACAAAAGACTTTTCTAAAACACAAAAAAATCCTTACCACTCATTTGGAACAAAAAAAAACCCCGCAGAAACTTAGTCAAAAATATGCTTTGTCATTCAAAGACTTCACACCTCAGCCAGCCTATTTTAGTAGATCGGCGATTACTTAACATAACCTGAAAGTATTTTATAAAAATTACCTTGTTTTTGGTCTTGTTTACAGGCAAAGTAGAATTGTAGTTGATCCTCCAAAGAGCGGTTACACTTTCTATGATATTCACTGAAACTTGCACACACTATCAAATAGGTTACGAAAAACTTGCAAACAAACGATAGGACAAAAAGAGCATTTTTGTTCATTTAGCATTTATACCAGTTGCCCATAGAACAGTAAGGCGTTCAAGTCGAGTGGATGTTCAACTCGTCTTTTAATATAACTTATCAGGTATAAAACCTGCGAAACCGACGTGCATTCCTTTGTACTGTGCTAATAAATGGACCCTTAACCTTTTAGACTAAATTTTAAGAAAACGTTAACCTAGGAAAATCTTTTACCTCAACCAGAAAGAGCATCTTGAATTTAGTAAAACTGCCAAGTTTGGTTGCGAAATGTTCTAAAACAAGGAAAATATAGCCGTGCAAAGTTGGCAAATTTTGTATATTTTTCTATTAGCTACGTGGGAGAAGTCAGTATATTAATTTCCCGCGCGTAATATAGAAAAATATACAAAATTTGCCAACTTTGCACGAGTATACTTTCCTTATTTTACAACATTTCGCAACCAAACTTGGCAGATTTACTAAATTCAGGATGCTCTATCAGGTTGTTGTAAAAGATTTTCCTAATTCATAATATTATAAAATTTAGTCTAAAAGGTTAAAGCTCCATTTTTAATGAAGTTTGTAAAGTGATTTATTATTTAATCCCTGTACCTCTTTGAAGTGTTGCAAAGAGTGTAGTGTGGCTCACATTATAACCGCCAGGTACAAGAGCTTGATGAGGGTTAAAACAGAATACCAACAAAGCGTAGTTTAAACAAACATGAAGTTCAACAAGTCGCACATCGCTATAGGGCAGTCCTACACAAAAACACGAAACTTTAATTATCCCTCTTGCTTAGTGACAAAGAAAGTTAAGCTTCAGGCCCGTTTCAAAAGTCGCTCTACTGTCGTGTCGAATGCATTAAGTACCACTATGGCTCCGGAAAAAGGCAGAGAAAGTTTAAAGAACTTATAGCGTGCGTTTTATCTTGTCACTTTGAAACAGTGATACCGCCAGGAGGGGGCATATTCTTGGAAGGTCAGGGACAAATTGAAGTTTTACTCTACCTTTTTACCCCCCCCCCCGCCTCTTTTCTCATCCAATTTGGGCATGTCAGAAACCAATTATGGAATCATTGGGGGGGGTGCCCCTGCCCTCATGACCCCCTTGCTGGCGCCACTGTTTTGAAACGTGTCTTACAGAACTCTACTAGGGTACCAATGCCAGCTGACTTGAGTACTAAACAGGTAGAACTATTAGCTATGAGTCGTTGTCAAAAAGCAAAAAAAATTTAGCTAACTGGTTTGAACCTCGTATTTTTTCCAGTAATATCCTGAAAGATGACGCGACTGTTCTTTGATCTTCCAAACATTTGCTGCCCTGTTCAAAAACATTATCTTGATAGATTGACATGCAAACAGTACACACCTATCAAGGATTGTACATACATATTTAAAATATTTGAGTAATTTACAAACCGGCATTAAAAATATGTACAATCCCTGATCTTGATATGGGCGCTTTGAAACAATGAAAATGAAGTTCTCTTATAAGAAAACATAGTGTAATTCTTCTTTGAATTACTGAAATACCATGTGTACAATCCCTGACCTGGAGATAGACACTGTAAAAATCTGATGATGAGGTTTTCGAATAACAAAATGTAATTCAACTTGTCTATGAATCACTGAAGTGCTATAAATATGTATAATCCTTGACCTTGATATAGACACTTTAAATCAATGTAGATGAATTTTTTGCATAAGAAGATATTTACAGTTCTTCTTGAAATGACTCAAATATTATAAAAATATACAATCCCCACTTTGATATAGACACTCTAAATCAATGAAGATGAGGTTTTTGCATAAGAAGATATATTACAATTCTTCTTGAAATGACTCAAATATTATAAATATGTACAATCCCTGACCTTGATATAGAGACACTTTAAATCAATGAAGATGAAGTTTTTGCATAAGAAGATATATTACAATTCTTCTTTAAGTGACTCAAATATTATAAATATGTATAATCAGTGACTTTGACGCAGACACTATAAATTCATAAAGATATCGTTTTTGCATGAGATGACTTCTTGCACTTCTTCTCAAGAAAAGACTTTCAAATGTAAACAATTCCTGATCTAAGCACTTTAGTTTCCACAACAAACATTAATTGACTAACCAAGTATTTCAAGACAAGAATATTGTTTTCTGCAATCCAATGTTTCACATCAAACACGTCAAAATGAACTGAAATTTAGTAGGAAAAAGTGTAATGTACACTATGTATAATGCTCCACAAAGCAACATGAAATTTCTTCTTACATCTCTTTAAAGTCTACATCACAATGGCCATTTTATGGAGAATTTTGCCGGTCAGCTAGAATGCAGTTTAGCAGACACCGAGTTAGCGCCAGGTGAGATTGCGAGCTCAACATTTGCTATCTAACAACATGTTTTTTGGAAGGACAGCATTGTAAGGTGTTCGCTAAAATGCATTCATCTCCGCCCATCTGACTCACGAGATTGGGTGAGTAACATTTCATCACACATAAACATGCTTTTGCTAAACTAAGTCACATACAGGTTTAGTTTAAATCCATTATATCGTTTACACTGAAAAAAATCACTGGCGAAGTTGCCAGGGTGAACTAGGCCAAAATCTTCATTCACTAGGAAATAACCTCGGCTAGAATGCGGTTTCGCGGACACCGGGTTGGGCAAGGTGAAATTGTGGGCTCAGCATTCACAATCAAACATTATGTTTTTTGGATGGTCAGCGTCGAAAGGTTGTCCGCTAAACTGCATTCGTCCTCTAACCTCCTTGTTTTTCTACAAGTACGTATATGTTACTCTGCCCTGTCGAACATCAGACTACTGCACTAGCCAGGGAGACTCCTGCTAGTAAACAGACTAAATAGTACCTTTGTTTAATAGTTCTTCAGCAAGTTGAATTTGTCCAACCTGATACAAAATAGAAGCACAGAAAAGCGAAGTGTCCAAGTCTGGAATATCTCCATGTTCTTGAGTCAAAATTTGTCGAATTTCTGTCAAAGTTTTAGTAATATTCCCGGCCTTCCAAAACTTTTTCACAACATCCATGCATGTGAAGCTTTTTCTTTAAAAGGTAAAACAGTTTGCACTATATTTTTCAAACAAATACATTGCGAAATTTAAAATATTTCCTCCAAATTTTGAAAAATTTGCCAAGGCCACCATTTCCACGTGGGACGTGTTTTGGTTATCATATATACTTCATGTTATTTCATGTTACTACTGTTATTTCATGTTACTTCACATACTTCATGTTACTTCATGTTATATACTTCATGTTATTACAATTAGTCAATTTAGAACAACTTGTAATATGTAATATATTCGATAACAAAAAACCTACATCTTCATTGATTTTAAGTACTTACATCAAAGACAGGAAGTTTGCATGATCATAAACCGAAATTCTCTAACGACTATGCCTTCAGCGTGCACAGGTTTGCAGAAAAATGAGCGATTTGACATAATAGTCTCGTTGAAGCAAGAAAATGAGCACCCTTATTGAACAATAAAGGCAGTAACGGGAATTACACTTCGGAGTTACTTTGACAACCGAGATTATTGCAATTTCCCTAATCCCAGATAATGACACTATGAATGTAAGATTAGATTGACAAATTGCTGTTACTGTTTGCATATCATAAGTATTTTATCCTCGTAACATTGAAGAACGAAGGTGCAAAACTGATTTGGGACACAATTCTTTTTGGAGAAGAATCTGGTGAGTTCGCATATATTGCAATTCTTTTAAATACGTACTATCCCTGACCTTGGTATAGGCACCTCGATAAATCAACAACGACGAAGTTTTCTCACAAAAAGACATACCACAAGTTTCGTTCAACTGACTGAAATATTACAATTACGTTCAATTCGTGACCATGACAAGAAACATTACAACTTCTCAAAACTGTTTCAAATAATATGAAAATTAGTTTGAGGGTGCATATTCATATCGTTGTTTTCGCCACACAAAACTACAAGAATCTTATTGTTTCAAATGACATAAATATCTACAATCCATTGTCTACTCCTTTATGTTGTAGTACATGCGAATAAATGGAAGGAAATAACGGCGGCGTGAAGAAGAAACGCTTTCTGGCCTTCGCCCTGCTTCTGTTGGCTGCAATTCTGAAACAAGCCCAAGGTTATGACAACTGCAGCCCAGAAGAAGTCAAAATTACTCTGGCCATACCCACATGTCAGTCACGTTCAAATATTCCCGTTAAAAGATGCAAGGGCACTTGCCTTTCCTACACTCTTCCCAACAGAAGGCCTGGGACAATATGGGTGACGACTTGTCGTTGCTGCAGGGCGCTGAATACTGACATTCTGAGAGTCCAATTATGGTGCCGAAGTCACGTGACGGGCCAACCAATCATAGCAAATCATGACATTTTAACGGCAAAGAGCTGTTCGTGTTTACCATGTTGAGTCTGTTGTCCACCAGCGTTCTTTTCCGTGCAAAGCGACTTAGTTTCTTTGTCTAATAATGAGCATTCAGCTGAAACTAAGCAGTTTTTAATTAATTCTTTTCAATTTGAACAATACAAATAGTCGCTTCGTACGGAGAATATCGCTAGTGGAAAACAGGCTTTATAAAGCTTGTTTTCGAGGCTTTTAGGCCTGAATTCCACTAGGCGGAATTTTTCGAGCGAAAAATAAATCTAGCAACATGATTGGCTTGCTTTCGACTTTTTCGCGGGAAAATATTTTGCGAGCCAATTAGGTTTGCTAGATTTACTTTTCGCTCGAAAAATTCCGCCTAGTGGAAAACAGGCCTTAGTAAGCTTGTTTTCCAAGCGCGAATTTGTTCGAGCGAAAAATAAATCTACGAATGTGATTGGCTTGCGAAATAATTCTCCTTCCTGTCTCTTCGTCATCTCTCTCCTTGGGTATTTTTTCTTTCTGTCGCATTTTCATTTTTCTCCTTTCTCGGCTTTTTTTCTGTCCTTTTCTCTTCGTTTTTCGTCCTTTTCACGTTTCCTCTTATTCTTCTTTCTTTTTATCCTTTTTTTTGTCTTTTTCTGTTCTTTAGTTCTCTTCCTATCCCTCTGTTCTTTAGCTTTTCTATTCTCTCTTTTCCTTCCACTCCTTGGCAGTATCGTAAAGTGTTCACGAACAATTTCTCAACGTGTATTCGCTCATGTTATCTTCTCGACTTTGAAATACGGCAACCAGCGAGGTAGAAAAATTTGCGAAAACAACAGTAAGGAAAATGGCAGCAGCAAACAGATGACGCCGCCAATGTTTCAACCAGACTTTTCTCATAGGGAAATCGTGAAAATGAATTTCAATAAATACTGAGGCAAGGTTAAAAAAGAAATCTATCGACACGGTGATGGCAATTCGAATCAAAGCATTTTGAATGACCTGCCAAGAATCCATTCTATAGTTGAAAACGAGGTACAACGCTAGATAGCTTTGACTTGAAATGGCTGTTGTATATTCGAGTAAAATGTATTGGATTTCAAGATCGGCATACAGCCTACGGACACGCGGTGTATCAGAAGATACGACTCTTATTCTTGATCCACAACGAGTTCTGTTGACACAATTTCTTATGAAGTATTTCCATATCTTGATACGAAGATTCAAAGTAGCTTTTGTAAAAATACTGCAGAAACCATGGAGTAAAGACAAGCCGATATAAATCCAGATATTTTCAAAATCTGCCTGCATACAACGGAACAGCATAATCACGCCCGCTTTTAAGAAGTAACACAATACAAACGCACGGTCTAGTGGAATAATCTTCCAGCTTTTTTTCAGGATAAGATATTTTGCAAACGCTATTGGAACCACTACCAAGCCGGGTGATAGACCTGCTGTGATTGCCTTTACTTTCTCCGATGCTTCGATAAATTTTAAGATTATGAAAAAGATATAAAGATATGCGAGTAGAGCGCTCGTGAGATAGGAGAAAGAAAGAGTAAAAAATATGTCACAGAATGAATAAGATGTTCTCGAATTAAACTTTTTGTACTTCTTTGTAACAATAGCCACACCAATGAGTAGCGTAGATACAAAAAATATGTTGTCAGGGACCCTGAAAAGCAAAAAGACGAAAAATTAGTAACCGGCAAGGTTCCAAGCAGGCTTTCAAAGAATGAAAATGTGTGTAATTTTCGACTGCAGATGCAAAATTTGCATAATCATGGTCTGTGTGGACGTATATTGTGCAAAACTATGGCTACTGACTTATTACCATTTGCAAGCAAATGTCAACAGCAAATGTTTTTCATGTTGTTTTTTGGCATTTGAAAGTTGCATGTTTGCCCTTTGAAAAGTGCACGTTTTAATTAAAGAGTAGCACGTCTTGACAGAAAGTGGGCGTAACCTGTCAAAATACGCTACTCCCTAGTTGAAACGTGCACTTCTCAAACTCCAAACATGCAACTTTCTAACACAAACAAACGCGGAAAAATGTCGGCAGTTGACGGTGCTTGCAAACAGCAGGATTACACAAATCAGGCAGAACAGATTATAAGGCATCGCCGCTGAGAATTCAAATTTCAGAATGGCGGCAACGTTCGGGGTATGCTCCTAAATAAAGCGAGAAATGGCTTAAACACACTCGTCTCATACGCATATTTGCCGTGAATTTGTAACCATAATTCCAACCACACAAACACTAATTTTATAAAAAGTGTTTGTTGTCTCATTTTCACTATTCAATCGTTGCTGCCATCTTGAAATGTGAATTCGAGGGTCGCACTTGCTAAGCCATGCAATGTAAGCCATACGGAGTAACGACGCCCTTATGCTTTTTCAGACTGAGTCGGGCCTCTGTCCCATATTTAGCATGACCATAGCTGTAGACGTATCGTTTGTATAATTATCCAAACAGATCCACCTGTATTTAGCATTTGCCAAGTATTTCTCCCTGCCTAGAACTGATTTATAAGACATGGACATGGAGGCCGCCAACACACCAAATCCCAAACAACAAAGATAGTTTTTTCGAAATTCTTTCCATCCAAATAGTATTATGATACTCAAGGGAAACCAGGTGTATGTGGGGAAAGATGCAACTCCGATTCCCACATCTTGTAAAAGTTTTACACTCTCAGGAACGCTATGATTCAAGTGTTGCCACGCGATACATAAGCAAGTTGTGTTTAAATCCGCGAACACCAAAGCAATGTTGAACAAACCTAGTACCAGGACGCCCAATAGTAATCGAATATTAGCTTCGAAACTTCTTGCCATTGATGTGCGGACAGCTCGGCTTCTACGGCTAGCTCTATTACCCAGCAAAGGTTGACGAATGCTTGATTCGTCAGTCGACATATCGACTTCCTCTTGTTCTTCATACTCGCGATGTATTATTCCTTCAGGCACTTCGTTTTCTTGCTCATTTATCGAATATTCACTTCCCTGATTTTCTCTAGACACAGAAGGCGGATGAGAGACTAATGTCGAACTCAAAGAGACAACAAGTCCAATTAGTTCTTCGAGAATCATGTTTTGATGAGCAGCGCAAAGATGACTGACTTTCCGATCTCTTTGTAGAGGAAATCAAATTGCAGCAGTGAAAGAGTATCTTATATTGATGTGTTTTTGTTTCTAGAAAGTGGCACATTTTTTGTTGTGAAAATTTCTAAGTTGATAATGATAATCACTGCAAAATAATCATTGGCACATCAAGCGAGCAATTAGCATATTGTCACGATGACGTTGCATTCACGGTTGCTCATGTCCTGTAGACTACAATAAAATCGGACGGCTAAGCTAATCACAGTAAAAATGACTAAAGAGTTCTACTACTGGTTTGGAGGAGAAAACTCTGCGCACATAGGCTATTGGTCTGTTCTGTAAGTAGTTCTCTCTTCCGGAGAGGCTTCATTCTTGGAAAGTTGCTCAGGCGAAAAGAGAATTATAAAGACGCAAAGCATTTGCCAAAAGTCAACGCCCAAGAAAAAACGGTGCCGCGCTGTCAATTTAAGCAGTAAATTTGGCATATTGAGCCACAGTATATCAATCCCCTCTCCTTTGTCGATTGCAAGGGAGCAAAATGGTATAGGAAAAATGTTTTGTCGAGAATTACGGCACTTGAAACCAATAAGAACTACTTTGAGAACGCATGAAAGTCCCTTCGACCAACTGTTTAGTTTTCCCAAGGAAGTTTAACTCTTTACCCTATCTTTCCAAAAGTCTTTTTTCTGATTTCAGTGAATACTTATAATATACTTTCAGTGAAAATTTGCGACAAATAGGGATAAAAACCGCAGAGAATTTCAAAATCGAGTACTTTTTGACAAGTTTTGGCTCAGTTGGAAAGCATTCTAGCGGCGCCTTAGCGTTTCTTTCTTGTTTATTGCGCCCGTGTTCCTGGCTAGAAAAGCGTACTTATTAATGATGATCAACTTTATTTTGGTACGCAAAGACGAAATGTTGGCTCCTATTAAATGTCTTTTTCTACC
>JAODVM010395491.1:0-10589 GCA_025400095.1 Phenganax marumi
CGAAATATACGCTTTCAAAACTGCAAAAATCATGCCGTCAAAACTAGAAGTTACGTACGCCCTTAAAAACATGTTTCAGATGGCAAACATACTAGTTGTAACTTTTTCAAACTTTGTTTTGACGGCGTGGGTAAGCGGAAGCTTGAAAATGCCAAATGGTTGTAAAGTTATACTGCCGCCACAGTGTATCAGTTGTTTAGTAGTTGCTAAATTTTTATTGCTACTATGGCTCGGTTAATGTGAAGTGAAGTTTGGAAATATTTCAAAATTTGACAAAACGATGAAGCAAAGGTAGCTTGCTTAGTTTGCGAAGAGAAGGGAATAAGAGAAATAATTCCACGAGGTGGGAAGTCGACAAAGACATTTAACACAACAAACTTGCGAAACCATTTACAAAAGCATCCAATGCAGTTTAAGGAGTTGGCGGCGAAGGAAGGAAACAACAAAAAGTTAGCGAAGGAAAAAGCTAAGAGTGAAGAAGGAAATGGAGCCTCATCAACTCTAAAGAAGCAGATCAAAAAACAACTGTCGGTTCAGCAGAGCTTTGAAAATATACAGTTATGGGATATTAGCAGTCCACAAGCTGAGAAAATTACCCCACTCATTGCTGAAATGATGGTAGTAGACAACCAACCATTTCTCATGGCAGAAGACATCGGCTTTCTGCGTTTAATGGGTCATGTGGCTCCACGTTATAAAGTCCCAAGCCGTTTTCACTTCAGCAACAAGGTCATACCTAGCATGATTACAAGGGTGGAAAATACTGTGAACATGCTAATTGCTGGTTGTGAGTGGCTGTCTTTCACTTCAGACATATCGACTTGCCAGCATACTAACGATTCATACATCAGCATGACATCTCACCGGATCGACGAGAATGTTCCAAAACTCCCAAGAAAGTCAGCAGTGCTGCACTCAAGCGTTTTCCGAGGAAGTCATACAGCGGAGAACATTGCCAAAAAATTTACGTTCATGTTGGAAAAGTGGAAGATTTCGACTGATCGATGCCGCATGACTGTCTCTGATAATGCAGCCAACATCACAAAAGGTGTCAGCTTAGCTGGATTAACAAGCGGGTTTGTGCTTTATCCATACCATCCAACTGGCCATAAATGATGCTATATTTTCGCAGAGAGTTGTCACGGACGTGATCACGAGAAGCAAGCACATTGTTGGCCATTTCAACCACTCATCACTGGCTTGCAACAGACTTAAAGAAATTCAAAAAGAATTAGGTCTTCCACAAAAAAAGTTAATTCAAGATGTGGCTACGAGGTATGTAAAACTTTACATTAGTATCACGGTCCTAAGCCAATAATGCCATATTGTCATTGCATGGCTGTTTAGGTGAATGTACGTCTCCAAAGCGAACGTATTTGTTTCGGTAGTTGTATCATCTGTTTGTGTCCGAGTATGCGTCTTGTTTTTTTTATTCAATTTAGCTAAAGATAACTTTTATTTCTTTAGGTGGAACTCCACGTTTTATTTGCTAGAACGTCTGTTGGAAATGAAGCATGCCGTTGTGTTGTATTTGACCGAAAACAGCAATGTTATGACGCTGAGCGCTAATGAGTGGGGCCTAATGGAAAAAGTCCTCCGGTTGCTCCAGCCGTTTGAAGAGTAAACAAACGTGACGAGTGCCAACAACTCCTGCATTTCCAAAGTTTTGCCAGCAGTGACAGTTTTGAAGCGTTTCCTTAGCAAGAACGATGGTCAAAAAACAAGTGGTGTTGGTACAATGCGTGATGAATTATGCAGCTCCCTGGAAACACATTTTCATCCCATAACCGAGGATAAGAATTACATAATAGCCACGGTTACTGACCCAAGGTTCAAATCAAACTTTGCAGGTCCAAATGGGAAAGACATGCTGATAGCAAAAACAAGAGAACTTCCTGGGTTGTCCCCAGAAAGTAACACTAAAGTTCAGCCACCGCCAGAAAAAAGTGCAAGAAGAGATAACCACGATGACCTGTGGGCTTGCTTCAATGAAATTGCATCAGGACCAAGCGAATTCAGCGAACAGTCAACTTCCGCAAATAACCGTGAAAGAGAAGTTACTTCGTTTCTTGCACTGCCTCTGCTTCTCGTGAAAGAATGCCCTTATAAGTGGTGGGTAAAAAACAAAGCTTCATTTCCCAATATATTTTGTATTGCCAAGCGATATCTTAGTCCACCTAGTTCTAGTGTTTACTCGGAAAGACTTTTCAGTGAAGCAGGTAATATTTTGGAGGCCAAACGTAACCGTCTAAATCCTCATAAATCCGAATCACTGCTGCTCTTGCATCACAATTTACCGCTTTTGAACTTTCAATATTAAACAATTAATGTATTCAGCAACATATTGTTATTAGCAGTTGTGCACTGTTTTTAAGAAACTAGATTATGAGTTTATGACGTTCAGGTTTTATTACAGTATAGAATATCAGAGTGCCATGCAAGTTCGGACACACTGAAGAGTTCAGATTGTATTAAATGTATCGCATATCGAAGAAAAGGAAATTAAAATACTGCAATTTTTTCTACTTCTCAGTAAAAATGAATTAAAGTCGATCAACTTAAAAGAGTTAGGGTGTAAACAGTGGGTGTAAATAAATAAACCCTTGCGTGTTTAACAAGTGTGCCACCTCAACTTCGTGTGTAAAAAATTCCTGTTATAATTTTTTTAATGAATATCGGTTACAACAAATAAATCGGCCGATTCTTTAGTAAATCGAATCGAAAGTTATCGGATCGGTAAATTCGTACTTTTCAAGATCGGCTCATCCCTACTTTAAACCATTTTTTTTATTTTTGCTTCATTTTCTTCAACCATACCTCTTCTTAATACAACTTTGTTCTCTTTATCTTTACTAATCAAATAATTATCTTTCTTTTTTAAATAATTAACTTGTGCACTACCTAGTAATTCCTGTGGTATTTTTGTATTATACAGACGATCGTAACTTTCCAGTAAATCAGTAGTTTCACGTGGTTTAGAAACGTTTTTCAAAATCGAATCTTCCGTCTCTTTCTTGCTAAGTAAACTTATCAAATTATCGAGTTTAGCAGCATTAACTAATTGCAGTTTCTCCACGGGTACGTTTGTCATATTCCTTCAGTTCTTGTAAGTTTTTTAATGCTTTTCTAAAGTAACGTCTTAAATGGAAGTCCTCCATGAGTAGCATTTTTCTATCTTGTTTGGGTATTTTATTGAACAAGAGATCCGTCATTAAATCTTTAGTTAAAGTGTCAACTTCTATACCGATTTTTTTTCACAAATTAAATGTGTCAATTTCAATAATTTTCCTTCTATATCACTTGTATAATTTTTAGCTCTTTTTTCTAAATTATACGATATGTATTTTTTCAAGCACGGTATGAATTGATTTTTTTTCTTATTTTCTTTTTGTCTGATATTATTAAAGATGAGCAATTGTTTTAATACATTTTTAATAATAAGATCTTTTTTATCATCATCATCGTCATCGTTACTATATTCATCACTACTATATCCATCAGATTCATAACAATCATTATCCTCTGTTACGTATTCAGATTCTTTATCATCATCGTAATATTGATCTAAATTTTTCATCTTCATCATTATCAACATTTGAATTTTTTTCATTATTTTCTTTTTGAATTATATTGTCATCATCAATATTATCATTATCATCAAATTTACTTTCTTCACGTTCGTTTTCTTCAACATCATCAACATTTGTAATCATTTCTTTATCCATATTTAGATATCAACGAATCAGTACGTACGGTAGTTCGAGGTAAACCAAAATGAAAGTTTATTCCTTTTGGTTTCAGTTTTATTATTGTATTTATTTTTGTTTTCTTTCTTCTAATATAATTAATTAAGGTGCATTTTTTATATTTTTTCCTACCCATGATGTTTTCTTCAAAAGAGTCAAATGTATTTGAACATTTTTGTTTTAATCAATTGGCTTTTAAAGTAATCACTAATTAAACATTGATCGTGGCACTGAATGATATCCTATTTTTATTTCATTTTTAAATTTGCCAATGATAATGATTTGATATACTGCATCTAATGCTGCAGACACATCCCATTCTAGCAAAACATTCCCACTCATAGTACTTTGTAACATTTGAATGTAACTATCTTTGTTTGCACTTAAGTCTGTGGCTACGATACCGTAATCAGACAAGTATGAATCGTAATCAAATGGTTTTTCACGATAGTTATGATTTAATGCATTGTTAAGACCAATGTATGCATCAGATTGATCATTATAAATAGAATGAATAGTGTGTTCATTCACTTTAACTTCAACTCTTGAAAATGCTGGCAATTCAAATCTGAACGGGTTTAAATTATGAGCACCGTTAAATCGAGCTTGTGTCATTAGCCCTACTACTAAACGTGATGATCTGGAACCATTAAAAATGTCATGATATTTTAGAAATTTTGTACCGTTAGCTACAGTATGTGTTAGCACTCGATACTGTAATGAAAAATATCCCATTTCTTTATCCTCTTTTATCATCAAATCATTTAAAGCTGTACTTAATTGTTATTTTGTTTTTACCATTAACCCAACAAGTTTAAAATCATGAATAGCAATATCATTAGCATTGAATATATCATCATCACCAGCAAATAAATATTTATTTTTAGCTGCTCGAGTAAGTTGAATTTTAACTTTATAGTCAGTGGGTATATAACGATCACCACCATTTTCATTAAAACCATTAGTATTGAGAATATCTTTGCAATGAAATGTTCAGCCATTATCTGTAAGTGCTAATCTAGTTGCACCACCTACATTCACTTGATTAGCTCCTCCAGCAAGAGGAACTAAACTATCGCTTCTATCAGCAGGACCAGGTGTATCATGATAACCTCCGTGAATTTTACTAGTTTTATTGTATTGTGTAGGTACTTCGGTGAACAAATGTCTTATCCATGAAATGAAATTTTCTTGATTAGTAGTAGTGTTTATTAAAACATCATTAATTAATACGTTTTTTACTCTAAACATTGTTCATAAAGGAAAAGGTCTAAATCCTACTATTGTGTTGCCAGCAGGATGTGCATTTACGTCCGCAATAGTTACAACTTTGAGTTTAGCATGTAATCTAACATCATTCGTTTTAATGAGACCATATTCGTTGTTTTGATGAATAAATGTATAATCACTAGCTAATGGATTATCATTATTCGGTGACGCATTTAAGACTATCGGTCGGGATTCAAACTAAGTAATTGTGTGGTATATTTAGCTGCAGAAGCTCAAATTTAAACTTTCTTATCCATGTTGCTTTAGTGTAAGTTGAATTGAGTCAAGTTAGTACAGTGAGCAGAACGTGTGGTTTCTTATGTTAACATTCAAAACAACATTCTTTCAATTCTTCAGTTTTAAAAATAACATCATAGATCCAAATATCCCCATGTACATGTATGTGATATATCTATCCTTAATCTTAAAATACTCAATAATATCGTTTCTAAAATCCCCAAACATGATATCAATAAATGATTGTTGTTCATAAAGTGATAAAAAAACGGTGGTATTTTTCTTAGAATGAACATATTTGTGAATAGCTAAAATAAAAAATAGGTACGCACAGCGTACATGTGGGTAGCCGAATAATCACAGTGCTTTTTATGTTTTCTATGTTTATCATATGGACTAGTATGGTCACATATCTCCTCGTTGTGGAATGCAGTTCGATATTAGGTTACATGAAGTTATAGCATTTACTTTGTTACTGTAGTACTAATAATATATAGTAAGATTCTAGGAAGTGGGACAGGTCATCATCTTTAATATCAATTACAGCCAGAGTACATGAAGTTTGGTTTCATATAAAAGAATAATCAATTCAAAGCTGATATGTATGGCTATTTTGTTCGTTCTTGAATATGAAATAACTTCGTTTTCAGGAGGCATCGAAAAGTTCGATATAGCGCATATCAATACCATATAGATGGTATATCTTGCATATTCAATTATTTATGTTGATTCTTGTGAAATGCCAACTCTACGTCTGTGTCTCATTAGTTGTTTACCTTGCAGAAGCCCAAACTGCTTTGTGATCACTAAAGTAAGTTTCAAGAGTACCTGCTTGGACGTTCTCTTTGGTCAAATTTGTATATACATGATCAATCAATGTTCCATAATCTATTATACAGCTGGATATAAGTTGTGTGAGACCATTTTCATTGATCATAAGGTTGTACAATGATCTTCGTTCTACCTCATCAAGCCAATTGACGTTAAAATCTCCAATTAATATAACCTGTGACGAAGGGTTTTCGTCCAAAGTGGCACGAATTGCAGCCAAAAGAGACGACAATGTAAGCCTTGGAGATCTGTATATTCCTATTACGATTAAATCGGGCCGTTCAACTGTCTTTATTACAGTTAACTCGACACCATGACAATTTCTTGCACAAGGGTATCCAGTCATCATTGGAAGCCGGGAATAGACAGCTGTTCCATGATGTGTACGGTTAACATTTGAAATATCATCATTTCTGTATAATTCGAAACCTTCAATTTCATACATTTCATGAGGATCATGACAACTGAATCTTGTTTCAGTGAACACTAAGATGTCGGCTGATGAATAATTGATATCTTTTCGAACATCTTCTATGTGCTTGTGCAATGATCTTGCGTTTAGGTAACATATTTTCAAATCAAGTTGGTTGAACATGTAAAGTGGAGTAAAACAAAGGTCTAATTTATATTCGTTTCTCAGCAAATGCATTTCTTGCACAACTTTGGGGTCAACAGAAATTTTACTTTCACAAAGATCAGTAATATACAAACCTTCAATTGTTTTTACTCTGCTTAGCGTGACATAATGTGTGTGAGGTATCGCCCTTGTTGTGCTTAAATTAGCGACGATTTGTGATTGAGTATCACCTTGTGACCTATGGACAGTTTTAGCTGATGCTGGTCGTAAAGGAAATTGTTTTCTAACAACTTGAGTGGATTTTGTCTTACCTACGAAAAATTGCGTTGTCACAGGTTTAATAGGAGTCGATGTATTTGGAATACCTCTCGTGAATAAGTTTCTGTTTTCTTGTCTTGTTTTCTTTCCCATGTCATCGTAGTCAAATTGAACCCAGACGAGTCCAGAAGGTTTGCCATCGTTAGTTAGTTGGATATGTTTAATCACGTTACTCGCGCCGTTCGTTAGACCATCATCAGTGCGTATATTTGTTGCAATTTCTGTACGTAGTCCAATGGCTATATTTAGTTTAAGAGCCAACTGTTTAGAATTCTTCAAAAGAACATATGATATTTGTCTCATTATTTTCTCTTTAAGTTCAGCTGAACATGCACCAATGATGCTATCTTGAGCCTTGATCGTGTGTTTATTAACACTATTCGTAGTGCTCATCATGGTATGCAAAAGTTAACATAAACAAACAGACAGGATTAGATGGTTGATTGCATCCGTACAAGTGCATAAATTACCAAAACAATATAAATAAGCCCGTAAAATTGGAGCGAACTACCTTTTTGCTCAGTTCTCTCCGGCAGCCCAGAGTAGCAGAAGACAAGAAGATTTTACACAGTTACGTGAATTTTGTCATGGCCGAGGCGGAGGATGTGCAATTTCCTGCGCCACAACCTGCGGCTATCAATATTCCTATAGAAGAGGATGTTCCAGTACCGAATCCAGCGCCTGTAGTACCAGCATGAGAACAAGACCCAGCAGTTGCCCCTGTAGACCAGGGTAGCCTTGAGGTATGCTTATGTTTTCGTTAATCCTTGTGCAGTACGAAGATTTCGTAGGCGATACGCCTTGATTGATTTTGCATGCCTAGTCAGGCGCTCACTGCATATGGTAATGTCGGATTTTGCCTACGTGGACACTATGGTTGCCACTTTTGCTTCACAAGATTGAGATGATTATTATACGCCTATTGATAATTTGCTGGCGAAGCTTTCCGACAGATATTTAAGTTGTTATAGCTTGAACTCATCAATTAACATCATCTAATTGCTTAACTGGTTTTAAGGTGTGACGCTTGCGTTGTAGCGCAACGGTGGCAATTTAACTTTGTATTAAATTTATAGACCGGGCTTGTAAACAGGTCTGTTTGTCATGTGGAGATAAATCCTGCTAGACAGCCTAGTCTACAGATTGAATGCTGACTTGGTTGTTATTTTCGTGTCTTATTCATATCCATGCAAACGTGAGTTGTATCTCTGCACAGAGGTGTAGTAATTATATCAGCAAATCAATGAGAAATATACGGGGCGTATCGTGATCTGGACATTTGAATTATGAAATTAATATCTATCTATGATCTGCAAATTAACGGATACTGGTATAAATACATTGATAAAAAAAAGAAAAAAAAAGAAAAGTGGTGTGATTATAAGGAGAGTATGTACGGGGAAATCTGATTGTTCAGACACAGGGTGAAGAGTAAATGTAAAAAAAAAAGAAAAGAAAAGACAATGGTGTGACAAAAGGTGTGCGGCTGTGTATATCCAGCATGAAGGCTACACCTAGATTCGACTTACCCACATACTGTGATTAGAAACTTTTGTCATAGGTTATGATTCACACGATTATGCACAGTTACTAAAAAAATTTTTTTTTTAAATCGAAAAGAAACAGTGGTGTATGTTACCAGATCTGTGGGTGCATTGTACAGATAATAATTCCTCTGTTTTGCTTTCGTGTTATACTAGGAATTCAGGAGGCAAAGACAACAGCTACAGCAAGCCGTTGCGGAACATTTCACCACGGCATCTGTTGAGATACAATTGAATCGTTTGTTAGAGTATGCGTCACGTCCTCACTCAGAGTTTAACAAATTTGATGCTATGTCAATGGTGGATTCTTTACAGAATCGTGCTCATGACATGAAACATGAGAAGGCGAGGTATTATCGCTTAGTCCACAAAACCTTATGAGAAAAGATTGAAACCCCTGTGGTTCAGTTTCCAGCCCTGGTTTTGCATTTGCTCAGGGATAAGGATCACAAAAAGATCCTGTCTATCACTACTACAGTTGAGAAGGGATTTCGGGAACAATCTGATAGTCAGTTGCGGCCAGATGGTCTTCGACAAGGGGTTTTCCAACCAATGTCTGGCTACTGACCTATCCCATGGTCTAGGTATGTGAATAGATGCTACTACTCTGATCGCCCGGGACATTTTCAGGCAGATTGCCCACAGCGGAGGCGAGTCTTGGGATCACGAATATGGTCTAGGGGTCAGCATCGTGGTCAGCGGGGACAACAGGATTTGATGCGTGGCAAATTTTCTGCACCTTGAATGCCACAGTATCATGGGTTATAAACAGCAACCAGTGTTGTGCCTAGTGTCAATTGTAGTTATTTGCATGCCATAGAGTATCGAGAGTTTATTGGTGCTGATTTTTCTGGACATAACGCGTACAACTCTCGGTATTACCACCTGAGAGACATAATTTACAGGATATTATGCAGTAAAGATGCATGTTGTGTTTGATATCCGCTGGCTGATAACGATGATTAATTAACATTATATTACAGATCTAGCATCTGTGTGTGCTCCTGTCACGTATGCAATACATCGAGTAGGTGGCAATACTCAATAATCATAATTAAAAAAGAAATCATAGCATTAACTGTATTTATAACTTGCATGATTCATCGTCGCCTTGTCGCGGGGTAGTGATGGCTTTGAAAGCGGGGTATCTAAATCAACCCTCCTGGTGAATGCTGGGTCGGGGCTATCGTCTCTTCGTTGACTTGGCGGGGCGTGATGATTGCTAGACTTAAAGGGAACATGTTATTATTACAGATAACTGCACCCTGGGAGTGTCATGAACAGTTTGATATTGATCTTGTTCAAACTGGAGGAAAACGTAACCCTCTCCTATGGGTAGATTTCCGGGGGAGCCCCGTCAATGTTGGTGAGGGGGTCACGCCGAACGATACGTTGAATGCCGAAATTTCTGGTATTCAATCAGAAGCGATTCTCGGAGATATTCAAAAGCTCGTTCTTTGTAATCCCAAGTCGTTTTCTGCAGGGGAGTTGCACAATCATGCTTCAAGTTGGGAGGCAGTGATAGAGAGGTCTGGTACTAATGCATCTGTACAACAAGAGGTTTTGGCAACGATTAAACATAAAGTATCTATTTTTCAATATTTTAGACATTATAAAGGTTCTTTCAAAGGAGTTCAGTATGATTCTGCACGACCCCCTCATAGGCCTTTCCCTAATAACATTTCATGTAAAGAATTTGTACATTTCATCCAAAAAACTTTGCTGGCACGAGTGCAATCCGGAGCGATTTCTGTGCATGGTCGGGTTGGGGAAGTTACCCCACCACATATTGTCTTGCCACTTACGGTTGAACCTGCAAAGCCTAGACTGTGCCATGATGCCTGGTATTTAAACTTATGGATGCATGATTTACCCTTTAAATTGGATAAATTGACAGATTTGCCCCGATACGTTTCAAAGGATTCTTTTCAGACGATCATCGACGATAAGTCTGGCTATGACCATATCCTTTTGACTGAGGACAGTCGCACATTTTTTGGCATACAATGGGGTGGCTGGTACTTTACATACAACACCTTGCCATTTGGATGGAAATGTTCCCCGTAT
>JAODVM010395600.1:0-10588 GCA_025400095.1 Phenganax marumi
TTTCAATGTTCATAAAATTGCACAAAAAACGTCAAAACCTCCATTTTGGTCAGCTATATACATAATAGAGACTTTAATCTATCGATACAAGTCGTAATATTATGTTACAACGTTCAATGGGAAATTTTATGAAGGCTACAAAAAATCACTATCCAGTGGATAGGGCTATCCACCTTTCGAACAACCGGTCCCAGATATATAAAACCATTTCTGATCAGTGGCAGCAAACATAAAACTAAAAAGATGTGTCAGCAATTTTGCACATGGAAAGGGGTTTGTTTATGGTCTGAAAATGTGGTCAGAACGTCTTCTGCACACTGTGCAAAGAATGAAGTCAGGAGACTGAATTGGCTATAGAAAAATATCATAGTTGCTCATATAATGAGAAGTGTAGTTACGTGTGGGAATTTGAGTTTTGAAAGTACACTGTTCCAAATGCGCCCTCTTAAGAATGGAAACCCCATTTTGAGAAAATGTCAAAAGTAGGCCATTTCGTTTTTTAATTCCTGAAAGTAGGCCAGCAGCTATGTATAGACTAGGTTCTTTAATGAGGTTTGATTAACTTTTAACATTATATTAGGCTAAAAATCAAAAAGTAGGTCGCCATTGACAAACCACATGAACAAAAAAACTGCATTTGGAACCCTGTTGCCAGAAAAATGAAGGGTATTTTGAAATTGAAAATAGAGCATGTTTTCTATACATTGATAGCAATGTTTTGGAAAAACTGGAATAATTGACCAATTTTATGAAAGCACAGATTGTGAATGTTCAGAAAAGTTTGACTTTTGCTCAAACTTTCAATCTAGTGTTTTGTAACTCAGCCATTAGGATCTAGGCATTATGAGAGGCTTTTTGGGAGAAGTCCTCTTGCATTCTACTGTTACAAATTATAGCATCAGTATCAGTAACAACAAATGGAAATGAGCAATGAGATGTGTTTTAGGACTTAATGATGAAGATCTGGAAAAACCAAGTTTTCCTGGAAAACGGTCTTTGGAAAAAGTGCCGTTTGTCTTGTCTGATGTTGATAATCCACCAGTAGTTCAAGTATGGTTATCCTGTCTTAGATGTACAATTTTTATGCATCTATGCTAATTCAAGTGCAGTAATTCTTATTTATCATAGTAGGCATTTCAACTTTGTTCTGTAAATAATTGACTTGTGTAACGTATGGCAAAATACATAAATACAGCATTGTGAAGCACCAGATGGCTTCTTTTATGCTTGCAAATAGTGTTCAATATGCAATAGAGCAAAATGTCAGTCATTTGTGTGTATTTGATTTCAAAGGTGCCTGCTACAATCAATCAATATTTGCGGCCGTATCAAAAGGAAGGGATAGCATTTCTCTACCGGCAATATGCCAGTGGAAAAGGAGCTATTTTAGCTGATGATATGGGCTTGGGAAAAACAGTTCAGGTAGCAATTTCTTTATCTTCACAGTTCAGCTAGTACCTACTGAGCTCATCAAACCCTGAAACAAAGATTTTAATATGATTCTAAGTGTTCTATCAGCAGTATTTTTTTGACATTTTACTACACTGAGATGCCGCATTGAATATCCTGATGGTTTTAGTTTACTCTGTTCAAAATGAAATAATGTTTTTTCACATAGCACCATGATTTTACCACAGTTGGATTTCTGTCTAGGTGATTGGTTTTATATCTGCAGTTCTTGGAAAATCTGGCACAAAGACAGATGTTTATGGAAAGTTTTTATCTGAGAATGACAAAAATAAGGTGTGTAATGCATCATATTGCAATTGATGAATCAGTCTTAGTATATGTAAATATGTAAGACAGCCATAAAGCCTTGTACAGACGAGCTAATTTTTCTGTGACAAATTTTTCTTGACATTACTGCCCGTGTGTATGCACAACTTTGCATACAACTTAATACATGTTACCAAAATTTTGCCTTCTACACGGGCAATTAAAACTTGTCTAGTAGTAAAACTTATCGTAAAAACACATGCTCGTCTGTAGCTGGCTTAACACAAAATTTTAACAAAACATTTCGCAGAAAGCTAACATGAATTCACGCACTGTAGCTTTCGTTCAATCATGTGAAGAAGGAGGCAGGAACATTTCTCATCGTTTCACCCAACTCTGTTCTATACAACTGGCATGAGGAACTCATGACATGGGGATATTTCAAAATCGGCATGTTTCACAAGAACAAAAGAGAAGAAACTCTCGAAAGAGCTGCATCAGGAAAACTGGAGGTTGTTCTGACGACGTATGAAACTTTGAGAAACCATTGGGTAAGATGACCAACTTCAACGTGTGTGAATGTTCTGATGGTGAATCTTGCATCACACCCTGTTCGCGTATGCATTTTTGCTGCACGTTTTTCATCCTCTATTAGACTTTCTCAAAGTCCGTTTTTCATTTTGAGGTGTATAATTTCCAGAGAAAAAGAGAGCAAGAATGAGGGTTAGGGACTTCTCACCAGCTTTCAGCGTGCGTTCCCTACCTACGATTTCAATATTTGCTACATATCGCGGTCTGAATAGTGTTTCAGAGTTTGACGGTGTATGCGCCTTTCAAAGCGTAGCTTTAGGCGTACCGTTCCCTACCCTCCTTTCTCCCTTCCCAAGAGAAGTCGACTTGTGGCAAGTCTAATCCTCTATACGATGGACTGGACTATGCCTGTTTTTACGAAGCAAACTTTTCTTGCAATGCAAAGCAAAACAAGACGGATAAGTCGAGCAGTGTGATTGGTTAGTGGAATAGTATGAGGCGAAATGTTGGAATATTAAGTGTTTTTACTGGAGAAGCAAGAGTATGACTTGTATGTAAGAGTATGCGTGACTTTGTTCGCGACTATTTCTTGGGATGAATAAAGCCTGGTTTCCATATGGTCGCAAATGTCATAAACGAGGAGTCACAATATCTCCGAACAGCCTAAATATTCTATCTTCTAAGCAGTAAATCCTATAGAAAACAGACATATTGTTTACTAATACTTGCTTTGCTAATAACTCGTTTGAAACTGTTCTATTTCGGGTGATAAGAAAGATCGTGGCTTTATCTTTACGACAGTTATGACCATATGAAAACCAGGCTTAAAACTCAGGCACTTCTGTTGAAACAGTGATTTTATATTATATTTTTCTGCAGGAAACCTTAGACGACATCAAATGGTTAGCTGTAATTATGGACGAAGTGCATCATTTGAAAGATCCAAAGAGGGCGGTTACTATTGCTTCGAAATCATTGAAAGTCAAATGCAGGTATTGCAAACCCTGTTATTAGTGCAAAGATATTGAGAGATGGAGTTTTCAAAATTTGCCTTCCAGGCATACTGTCGTAGTTGTTGTAAGGGAAGGCTCGCCGCCTACTTTTCAACTACCGATATCAGACCTAAACGCATACCAAGGATCGTGCAATTTTGTATGCTAGAGTGTAGTTAGTTTTAAACCGTTTCATTTCTGTCTCTAGTGCAAATTTTCAACTTCCCATTTTTACGATGTGGTGATATTGCTGTTCGCGCTGTCATGATCTATAAATCCTCTGCTTTCTATTAGCTAATGCTAAAGACGATTGATGTTATCCGATAGACTACGAGAAATTGCAACCTATTGCGATATTTGCAAACTTGAGAATATTTCTCCTTGCTTTTTTATTGAAATTTCGAAAGTTTAAATATTATCCCAAATCGTGCAAATTTCTCCCAGGCATTAGCTAACATTCAATATATTTTGGCGGAAAAAATCATTTTCAAAAAAATCATTTCTCGTAGACATTAATCAATAATTGATGTGCTTGCCCAAAAAGCAGTTTCGGTTACCAAGTGAGCTCACTTATTTTCTTGCAAATTTGGCACTTTTAGAAATGTCTGTAGTCTACGTAGGATGTCGTTCACTCTTCGCTTACGGTTCGGATGTACAACAGTTACAAGCATAGGACCATAGAAATTTTGTATCACACAAATGCATTTCCACAGGTGACCCAGGGAATAAAGTTTTTGTTTCTCTCGTGATCTTTTTCAGGATCGGGTTAACAGGAACGCCGTTACAAAACCGATTGTTAGATTTCTGGTCCGTGTTGGATTGGGCTAATCCGGGTTGTTTAGGCGACAAAGAAGATTTTAGTTATGAATTTAGCAGACCAGTCATGCAAGGACGGCGATTTGATGGCACGAAGCGAGAACTTGCGACTGGAAGAAAAAGTCAGTAATACTGTTTGAATCAATACATAGTTATCACCATATAGTACGCTCGTTTGGTGCCGTCAGTATTATACATTGTTCATCTTCAAACTCAAGCTCATCCTGTTCAATAAAGTAGCTAGATGCTGAGCTGTAGTTCAATATTCCACAATACGCTAAAATCCAAGTTCTTTTCTCTTCAGAAACACAGGAGTTCCAACTTAAATTAGATCAATGGTGTTTACGACGGACAAAGGCTTTGATTGCTGACCAACTGCCACGAAAAGGTAGGACATGAAATAGAAAACATGCAGAGGTCATGATTACTGTGCATGGATGATGTATGTAACTGTACATCTACTGTCAAAACAAGAAGAGGGAACTTTATTTCTTTGTTTTCTTTGTAGATCAAAAAGTTGTATTTTGTCCCTTGTCCAAAGTACAAGAAGATATTTACAAAACCCTCTTACAAACAACTGACGTCCAATTGCTTTTGAAACAAAACGATGTGTGCGACTGCAGAAGTGGACTAACCCGAGGAATGTGTTGCTATTCTGTAAGCAAAGTACTACGTATTGAAAGGCGTTTAAAAGACACGCAGTTTCATTTTTCTTCAATGATATATTTATCTGCTTGTAGGTAAACGAAGAGGGATCAAATATGAAGAAACTGTTGTTCCAATGTCTAAGACTGTTTTTGAAGGTCTCTAATCACGCAGCCTTACTTCTACCTCACGTAAAACAAGCTGAAGATCAGCGTAAACGGGTAAGTCCAATCGTTAACGTACAAAATTGCCTCAAATGTACGCATCGCGAATGTTTGATGTTTTTATTGTTTGTGCATTTTCGTAGGCAACAGCAATATGCGAGAAAGTGTTTGCAGCTCATCCAGATTTTGAGGCAACTTGCAAGTCACCCTCGTTCGAATTGTTTTCTGACAGCAATTTGTGTGGAAAGATGAAGATTTTAGACAAATTGTTAAAATTATTTCAACAACAAAAAGATAAAGTGTTGCTGTTTTCATATTCCACACAAGTGAGTAGAATTTCACAATCTTCTGTAGCGATCTTTCAAGAAGAACGAACGTCAAATATGACGTTTGCGATTCGACATTTTGACACCCCAGTGCCTTTTCCAGGGGTGATGCCAAAGTTATCCCTATCTGTTTCTTTGTACTCTTTGATAAAGTGACTTCATTGGTAAACGATATCATTCAACGTCACTCTATTTCAACAAGAAGCAATAAGTTGCCTAATGAATTTAGTAATTACGACGCCATGGAGTATTTTAATAAAAGACAAAACTATTGAGACTTCGTAAATTGTTACCATTTAATTCCATACGCGTTCTGGCAATTATTGCAAGTCATCTTAAATAAAATAACTGTGATAAGAGGAACTCGCGTGCATTTAAACTTATTCAACTTCAGCAACAGTTAGGCCCGGTTTACACTGGCAAAGTTTCTGTGATCAAAGTGGGAATTTCAAACAGGAAAAACCTAAGTTTTGCAGGATTTGCTAAAAACATTTAAGGGAACTAATACAGTGCTCAACAATGAACTACTTCACTCTGATATTTCTTAAAAATTCTTCAGAACACAGAATTTCCCGGCGAAAAAGTCCTACTTTGATCACAGAAACTTTGCCAGTGTAAACCGGGCCTTAGTCTACAAAAGATGACTTGTAATACGTGTCGAAATGTATAGAAGAAAGTGTTGAAAAATTCCGGATTTTCAAGAGCTTTGAGTTTTCTAAGGATTTAGTAATGCCGGGGAGGAATGCGTTTCCTGTCAGAGCGTACAACTGGTGCATATATTATTCCTCATATAAACCAACAACAAAAGTATGTTGGTTTTTTACTTATCAATATAATTAGTGTGTTTTTGTGTTTCTTTAGTTACTAGATATGCTGGAAGCGTACGTAATTAGTTGTGGTCTCGTTTATCGACGTTTGGATGGAAAGACTCGTGGAGAACAGAGACTTAATGTAGTGAGAGAGTTCAATACAAATCCAGATATCTTTATATTTCTTGTTTCAACCAAAGCTGGTGGTGTTGGTCTTAATCTAACCAGCGCAAATATTGTTATTGTATTTGATCCAAGCTGGAATCCGGCTGATGATCTCCAGGCTGAAGATAGGTGAGTATGGCTAATCATAAAGGAAGCACAGGCCGTAATTTAAGTATGACATGAATATAGATATATTCATGCATTCTCAATTATCTCAATTTTCTGCATGTCGTTTCCCCTCCACTTGTGATCAGCTCTTGTTTGCCATTAGATTTTTTTTATTTCATTCTTTTCTTATAGAGCTTACCGTATTGGTCAAAGGCGAGACGTGAAAGTGTTTCGTTTGATCTCAACCGGAACAGTTGAAGAAAATATGTACTTACGTCAAATTTATAAGCAGGTTGGCTCCAAATACATTTTCGTAGTATGAAGATTTATTTATACGTGGGGAAGATATCCCAAAAGTGAAGGAAAAGCACACGCACCACTCGTCCTTTCTTTGGTCTAATTTCGTACGTAGGCTTTGCTATAATTTCATATTTTTTATGTAATGAAATAGTTTCAGTGAAATAGTTTGTGATTAAATTATCCTTAGCAAAGATTCTCCTCTACTTTCTAGCAATTGGCTAACGTTGCCGTGGAAGGTAAAAATGAGCGACGGTATTTTGCTGCAGTTGACGGCGAAAAAGACAAAAAGGGGGAGCTATTCGGGATTGAGAATCTCTTTGCACTGAGGAGTGACGGACGTTCTCTCTGCACTGACATTTTTAGAAGGTCTGACAAAATTGAAAGAGGATTTCAGATGACAAAATACGAGTTACAGCCTCAAGAGGACTTTGAACAGATTATGGTACATGTACATCTAGAATGATTAGAGTATTTTTCTGCATCATTGAAATCCTCTAAGGTCTTATGAAGGAAAAAGTGCTTGTTCAAAACTGACTTGGTTGTTTGAAGTCAAACGTCATGCAGAGTTAGCCCTGGAAAAAATATGAATCTTTCATATCCAGTGTCTTTTGGAAAATCTCCCGGCTGAAGTACGAGATTGTCCAAATCAAATCAATTAAAAGAAAAACAATTTATTTTCAAATACATTGGATTAGTTGTAGTCCTTACGTTATTCTTGCACTTCTTTTTTGTCTAGGTTGATGAGCAATCAACCCACCCGCCCGAACAATGTATGGAAGTTGAGAAAAACAATTATGACTTGAATGAAATAACGTCGCAGTTTATTGGAGATGAAACAAAAAACAAAGAGACCTGTTGTCACAACAATTCTAAGAAGATTAAACTATCACTGAGTGATAAGGACGACTGTGCGATTGTTGTGGGTTCAAATGACTCCGAAGTTGTTCAGAGTAAAGAACATAAAACTACCTTCACCAAAGTGGTGGATATTTCCAAGAAATTCGAGAAATTTCATGAAAAAAATTCATCTCGATCTCATTCTGAAGACAAACAGAGAAGTCAGAAGAAGAACCAGTAAGAAAATGTGAAAATGTGTATACCGCTGTAGTTCCCATCATTTCAATACATTTTATTATCGTTTCTTCAGAGGCGAAAGCCGTTCTAGGAAAAGACCGATTTCTAAAGATAGTCAAGTTAATCAGATACTAGGTAACTATCTGGTAACTACGTTTGTAGCACAGTTGCTGTTGTTGTATTTTATTCCTATTTTCCAATCGTCATGGTATTGCAATACACGATAATGTTCTGCAACACCCTTGCTGGAATACCGCCATACACATTTATTGAAACACTGTGATATAAAGTCGATTTTTTTGTGTTCTAGAGGAGTGTGGTGTTCAACATACACATAACAATAAATTGATAATTGGTACGAGTGAAGCTGAAAACGAAATGACTTCTCGAGCAATGAATGAAGTGTTTGGTCTGGGACAATATTCTCAGCAACCTGCCAACTGTTTTGCTGTTACTGAGGTACACAGTACGTGAGACCACGTTATGAGATGTTCACTCATTTTTATTTAAAACATATATTGACTGCGTTTGCCCAAGGAGTCAGAACGACTTTTCGCAGTCTACGCCCCCACGAGTAAAATTCTGACTTTAAAAAATATACATACAAATAGGCGACGAGCACTGGAATACAGTACCTCTTGATATTTTTACAAGATTAGTAACACGATCACCTCGGTTTCTTTTGTTTTTTACTGGGACGGCTACTGTCTTATTTACCATAAATATTAGTTGAAGGCTATTGAACTCTTTGCTCAGATTTTTCGCAAGGGTCTTTGGCGGTTGTAAAACGCGAGCAGTTTTATCGTTTGTAGAGTGATGGAGAGGAAAGTGATGATATAGGTGAATATTCTGTACAAAAACCTGCTATTACAAAAGTTGATGAAACTAATGATCTCATGGACTTGAAAAAGTCTGCTTCTTCTGTTGCTGGCAAGTAAGACGTCTTTGTGCAAATTTTCCCCGTCTACTTTTTGTTAGTTAATATTTTGTTTATGTTTTGTTTGTGGTCTATGCACGGTGTTCACAATCTCATTTGATCAGTATATTGCTTTACCGAGCCGAGTTCTCATATATCTAATAACTTCATCTAGCTATTTCAAAGCTACGACTTTGCCGTATTTCCACCTATTTTTGCTTTGCGCTAGAGTTCAAGCAAGAGTCTCCGTGCAGAGAAAAGCTGGAGGTCGTACAATATTGTACGGTGAGACTCCGAAGACGATACGATTTCGACAATTTACGGACATCTCTCAAAGTCATGGTTATAGATCTGAAGTTGAACTTGCAAAAGCTGTGATCAGCGGCAATGCAACAAAAAGACTGGAAATGCTCAAGAAATATTACCAGAGTAAGGAATATCCCAGTGAGAGTATTTCATCTTTCTCTCAATTAATCCTATCATCTCAGGCTTTGAGTACGAAGAAGACAAAACAGGAAGTTAAATTTAACAAAAAGAAAAGTTCAGTATTACCCAAAAAGCATTCCCGAAAGTCTTCAACAAGACATAGAACTTTTACGAACATTTTGAAAGCGCCCATGAATAAAACTGAAAGGCTGTCTAAAAACAAAAGTAAGTTTTGGAAAGAGATGGGTAAGAAAAGTGACTGTAGTGTGCGTGAAACAACCAGCAAAGAAAAACAGGAGATCGAAAATATTGATGGCTTTGAAAGCACTTCGTCGGGATTTACTTCCACGGCCTGCGTGCCAATGGTTAACAACACTGATGACCCAACGAGTAGTATGTCTGATAATGTACGGCAAAAAAGCAAGCCAACAAAATCAACTCATTTTGAAACCGAATCAATTATCGGTAATTTTGCGGAGTCTTGTACATCATGCACTGAAGACGATGTTTACGAGGATATTTTAAGTGATATTCTGATGACATGTAGCAACACCAAGTGCATTCAACATCCTGACTCTTCCCAAACCCCTGCTCATGCTCATTGTGCTTCAAACACAGATTCGCTCTCTAATGGACCCCACGAGCCTCAGTTGTCATCATTCCTCGACGACTTTCTTCTGGAGTGTTCGCAGAACAAGAGGCCACATAATTTCTCGACAAGTAATGAAAGACCAAATGATGCAACGGAATTGGTCGGAGAAAACAACAACTGCAAAAAGATGCAAACTAGTGTTATTGATGATTTAATTTGAAAGGACATTTAACTAGATGAAAAACAAAGTCTATATATTTTAGCAACAGTAGATATTTATATATTCGACATAGAAATAGGTTTGTTGGAGGTTAAAATGTACAGTATTGGCGGGCGGTCTCATGAAGTTTGTATTACTACATAAAGTTCCTACGTTGGAAATCTTTGATCACAAGCAACGTGGGCGTTTCGGCAGAAAAGGCCAAAAGATAGAAAAGTTTCACCCCCAATGACAAACCACATGACTCAATAGCAGGGATGTAACAGAGTGTGACAGGTAGAATACTGTTGAGGTTTCTGCACTCGCCTTGAGGTCTCTATTTATCATTTTCGCCCTGTTTTTCCAATCTTAAAAAAGGCTCAATCTCGAGCAAAAAGAGCTGAGCTGCTTACCCCAACCCAATCTTTCAACTTCCCCAGTAGGAGGAACCGGAGTACTTGGAGAAACTTTACGACTTTCGGCAGAGTAGCTGACGGACTCTTTTCATATGAGAAAGCTAAGTTCGCGCTGACAGACGAACCCACAACCTCATCGGTGAAAAGCGCTTGTCCAGGCGACTGCACCACCGACAGCGCCGGAGCTACGGGGGGGTGTGGGGGGGTGTGACACCCCCCCAAATTTCTTTAGACAAGGTTCAGTCGGCGGATTCTGCATTTTAGTCGGCAGAGTGGCTTATTAAATCGTTAACTAAAGTAGAAACTGGCATAATTCCTAGGACAAGTTCAACTCTTGGGAATGATAAATTAATTTAACAGTTGGCAGATATTCGGAACGCTAAGTGTTAAGGC
>JAODVM010395711.1:0-10588 GCA_025400095.1 Phenganax marumi
TGTTACAAAGATCAAACAAATAGAGCTTGCGGGTTGAAACAATCCATAACGCCCTGTCTTTTTCCATTTCTGATGGGTACGAATTCGCAAATAAACCCTGGCTTCGCCAATTACTGAACTGCGTCAATGCTACATGAACCATGGACTTTTTACCTAGGATTGAATGAGTTGCTCTTGATATCCGCTATACCAATGGACCTTTAACCTAATAGACAAAATTTCAAAAAATTTTGAACAAGGAAATTCTTTTCTCGCAGCCTAGAAGAGCATTCTGCATTTAGTAAAACTGCCAAGTTTGGTTGGGAAGTGTTACAAAATAAAGAAAATATAGCCGTGCAAAGTTGCCAAATTTTGTATATTTTTCTATTACGCGCGGGAAATTAATACCCTTTTTCCCGAACGGGGTATTTATTTCCCGCCCGTAACAGAAAAATATACAAAATCTGCCAACTTTGCACGGCTATATTTTCTTTATTTTACAACAATTCCTAACCAAACTGGGCAGTTTTACTAAATTCAGGATGCTCTTTCAGGCTGTGGTAAAAGATTTTCCTAGTTCAAAATTTTTTGAAATTTAGTCTGTGAGGTTAAAGGTCCATTTTATGCAAGATCGAGGTCAGGGATTGCACATTTTTAAATAATATTTGAGTCATTTAAAGACGAATTGCACATATGTAAAGACTTCATCTTCATTGATTTTTTAAAGTGTCTGTATTTAGGTCAGGGATTGTACATATCAAACTCCACTTTATTGATTTAAAGCATTTATATCAAGGTCAGAGATTGGACATATTTATGATATTTAAGTTATTTAAAGAAGAACTGCAATGTATCTTCTTATGTAAAAACTTTATCTTTATGGACATATATTGTCAAAGCTTCCGGACAAAAAACAATCCCTGACCTTGACATAGGCATTTACAGTCAATGAAGACGAATTTGCATGTATAAGATATGCCGCCATTTTGCTCTAAATGACCGAAATATTATAACTTATGCACAATCCCTGACCTCAGATGACAGAGGCGTTTCAATTCAATGACGATGAAGTTCTTGTACGCGAAGATAGAACGCGATTCCTCTTTTAAACCCATTTTCCACCAGGCAGAATTTTCCGAGCGGAAAATTAATCTAACAACTGATCGGCTAGCGATATATTTCGCCGCGAAAAAGTCTTAAGGCGGTTTTCCACTACGCGAATGGTTCAAGCGAAAAATAAATCTAGCAACATGATTGGCTTGCTTTCGACTTTTTCGCGGGAAATTATTTTACGAGCCAATCACGTTTGCTAGATTTACTTCTTGCTCGAAAAATTCCGCCTAGTGGAAAACAGGCCTTAAGCGAGCCATGAAGTAAACCTATCCCGTTGCTAGATTTCTTTTCCGCACGGAAAATTCCGCCTAGTGGAAAACAGGCTTAAATGACTCAAACATTAGAAATATGTACAATTATCCTTTACCTTGATATACACACACTCTAAAATTTCATTATCTTGTTAATAGATACCTTCAAGCACATTGGAATAATGATTTTCAACAAGATACAACAAAAGCGAGTAAGGAGATGGCTCATTTCTCAACGTTTCTTTCAAAACTTCCACAAATTTCCCTCTATCTTCTTGAGTAAATACAGACTCGAGAATAGTAAGCTTTTCCATAAAATCCCATTCAAAGACGTTTTCATAGTCAGAAGATTGCTCATGACTTGACAAAAGGTGTTCGCTCGACAAAACGTCATGCTGAATGGACTCTTGAACGTGGCTATCACTTTCATCTGGCGCAAATTGTCTTTCTGAGATAATATTAGCTTCAAAACAAGATTTAGTCCCACGTGGCAGTGATGTATTAAAACTGTTTTCCTCGCTAAAAATGTTCATATTTCCAAATTCTTGCCTCAGAGACCATGGATTTTTTGCATGTACATCATTATATTGTGAAACGTGGTTAAACTCAGCTTCAGAAGAATAATAGGCCATCTCTTCACTGTAGTTTGGTTCATACTGAGGCCAGTTTTGAGCGGACATGGATGAATTTTCTTCGCCTGAATTGAAATGTGACTTGCTCACGTGGGTTGATTCTTGCAGAAAACGTTCATCATCAAAATATTCTTGTTTTTCAATTGGTACAGTTTGTGGCATTTTGAAATTCGTTTGCTTAGTTACTTCCTCGAGTAATTTATCAAAAGCAACTGCTTTTGAATTGGGCACCGAATATTCTGTGTTCTGGTGTTCCTTAAAACTACCTGCAATTTATACAAAGTTTGTGTTTTAACACCGAAGATTACAAGAGATGTGTCTACAAAGATTAGCCCTAAATGGTTCGAGAAAACTAAACGAAGCTTCGAAAAACTTAATGCAGCCACTATAGAACAAAAAAATCCAAAGAATACAAAAAAGCTTCTAAATTACTAAAGAAGCCTACAAAAAAACTTCCAAAGACCTAAAAAGCTTCCAAAAAACATTTAGAGCTATACTAGAACTTTTCAAAGAACTGCATGAACTTCAAAAAAACTTCTAAAGAACTTTTTAACACATTAGCACAGAATACTTGCTCTTACAGTTACATGTAAATAAATGCAAAAGAGATAATTGTTTTGTTTGGACCTCATGTAAGCAAGGCTATTATTGGTCAGTACAATAGTCACAAACTAACTTGCATCTCGTTTGCATCTAACCCAAACAACAGCTATACTGTGACCAGGTTTGCAGAACGTGGCACTTTTCAACGAGATCTCGGGTGCGCCAAGTACAATTTTCTAAGTGCAGGTGCGCGATTTTTGCTCAGGTGCACACCTTAATTTTGACGATTAGCAATCAAATGCACTCCCATTCTAAGAACAACAGCAACTGTGCTTGCAAAAATGAAAAGATGTCAGATACTTGCTCTCAAAGAAACGTGACCACGTAATTTACATGTATGATCGATTAAACCAGACCAGGCTAATATGTAGAAAGTTAAACTTTAAATTTTCCTTCAATTTGCAAAGCATCAACATCACATTTTAAGTGCACACAGTTAGTTTTTAAAAAGCTCTACAAACACTGAGGTGCACTATTTTTTATCAGAATATTCATCTCGGGTGCGCTGTTGCCACGTTCTGCAGACCGGACTGTGACATTAGGTTGTGAATAGATGCAATAGTTTCAAACACTTAAATCACAATAAACGGCAGCAAAATAATAAAAAAACCTTGGTCATATTCGCAAGAGAGCTCTGAAGAATATGTCGTTGTCCTCATGGAGTCAATTTCCTCGTCCCAGTCTTCCGAGTCCGATATTCGCAAGGTATCGAGTATGAGATGATTCTGGCAAGGTGTATCATACCCATATTGGGCAGATAGGAGTGTTGAGTCCACCATACTAGCTGCTGGTACATGTTCAATGTTTGTGCTGTCAGACAAACACGATTTGCTTTCATCTGTAACAAAAATTTACTTTCGTTGCAGTCCAAATTCATCAAACATGGCGAAAATCTCTTTGTTTTTAGAACCTCAGACGAGAGGTCGCTCACCACTCATTCATCACGATAAAAACATGAGAACTTAGCGTAAATTCTGTAGCCTACACAAACCTGTCACGTTCGCTATGGGTAACTCTGCGGTCTGATCCACATCTTCTGCTTCTACAGTTGAGCCAAATAACTTACTTATTCGAGAAAGTACATTAACGAGACTGAACATATATCAGCGGTTCAATTCAACGTTTTAAAACCACTTCGAAATGAATAATTTGCACGTCCTGCCGCGTTTTTATTTTGCCAGAAAATTTCAAAATGACCTAAACATGAACACGTGTTCTTTAGGGGATGGAAGGGGTTGAACAGGGTCACAGAACAAAGATCCCATACAGAAGGGCCATTTACGTCGGAAGCTTTGAAGTTTTTGTCATCGCGCAACTCAGCCTCGAACTTAGTAAGAAGTCTGGCTTTTTACGGATCCCAACGTTTCGACACTCCAGTCAAATATCTTCACAGTTTTATCACTACTCCGGTTTATTAAAATGAATGTACCTTAGAGCAAGTAGCTACAATTCATAGCCCAGCGTTGCGAGTGACACACCAGCTTATCGCCTTCGTTGAAATTCTTACAAAAATACCTAAAAAAGTTCACGGCTTATCCTAAACTCGCAGCAATACAACAACAAACACAAAGTTAAGATTTGGTGAACTTCATAAATTGCTACAATATATATACATACACCAAACAAGTTACAATGCCACTATTAAATTTCTATAAAACTTTGGACAATGATTGTCCTATATAATATGTACACAAGTATATTCTCAATACGTAATATTTATATTTTTATTCCTAATGACTTCAGAACAAATTACGCTACGGTACGGTAAGATACGGTTGAAGTGAACAGCTGGCTTCAACAGTGTTGTCCCGAAATTAATAGCCATATCATCAAACTCTACTTCATCTACAAGAGTTAGTTTCCTTGACACTTTGTAGAAAGTCAGTTTGATATGCTGCTGAAAATCTGATTATCTGAAGTCTGCTTTCCACTGGGCGGAATTTTCCGTGCAGGAAATAAATCTAGCGACGTGATTGGTTCGCTTTGCGGTGAAATATATCGCTAGCCAATCAGTTTGGTACATTTATTTTCCGCCCGGAAAATTCCGCGCAGTGGAAAAACGGCTTAAAGCTTGAGACTTGTAGCAAGTCTTGATGGTAATCCCAATAGTAACGAAAAAATCACAAATCTAGTATCACTGAAAAATTTTCGACAGCTTTGCTGTCGTAACATTTTACATTACACAGATACACTCACTTTGTGACGTACAAAAACTCGTTGAGTCGCTTAATGACGCTAAAATCGTGCGTGACATTCAAAAAGAATAGACGTTCAGTGATTTTTGTGCTGATAGAACGTAATTCGGGGAGACGTAGTAAAACATTGCCAAATCTGTTCGGCTGTTCTGGGTAGCGATGAGCGATATATTCTTGCATCTTCGTGTGCACTCGGTCTTGTAGTTGTTCAATCAGTCCTTGATTTTTTAAACCTCGAATATCTTCAAAGAAATATACCTAGTTAAACTTCGCAACTACAACTTTCTATGGATATTTTTACGTACTACAAAAGCCCTAGTCGTGAGAGATTTGAAATTGATTCACTGTTTGAAGACTTGACCAATTTTTCTAACTTTTTGCTCATGTCTAGGTGAAGTTGTGCACGGTGAAGACATAGTCTGTGGAGATAGTGCTAGGAGACTTTCTCGAAGTCTTTATTCCATCTTTTTCTTGATATTTTTGTAAAGTTGTGCACGATGAAAGCATAATTATCGGAGATATGGCTTGCAAATTTTACTACTTTGCTATACAAACCTGGATTGAGCAACACTATGATGTTCAGACAGACATATTCTTCTTCGACCAAATTCAACTCGTTCAGTTTCGATGCTAGCTGAAGCACTCTTTGTGTTATATCCCCAATACCCGCTATTGTAGCCGACTTTTCATCCAGGAAAACACCTTCGCCCAAAACGAGGCTATTTCCAATGTTTATCGAACGGCGTGCGAGACCAAACGCTAAAATCTCCATAACAGAATTTTGAACTAAAATTTTCCTGTCCTCAAAAGCGACATTTCGCAAAAATTCAAGCTTGCCAAACCAGCCCCAGACCTCCTGGATCTGCCAGTCGGCGAGTTGAATGACATAGCTAACAGTTTGCGTTTTTATATCGTCAATTTCGCAGTTTTCATCGCGAGCTAATGTCGGAATTGTGGTATTGCTGATTGCCAAGAAATTCTCAATAAGTGGCGAGGACCAATGAAAGTTCTGCGTTCGCTCCGGGGTGTCTTCCGAAGTCAATGACGGGAGTTTTATTTTCAGTAAGTTCGCGTTCTTGTGTTTGCCTCCCGGCGTCCTGTCTTCTCGAACGGCTGAAATAACAAGTTACGTTTAATTAATAATTAGTATCACTAATGTAACGATTATGCCGCTAATTGGATTTTTCATGAGGTTATGAAATAAGCAAAGTTAACAACCGAGTAACTAGGCGCGCGGAGCCTCGGCAGAGCCCGGAAGCAAACCGATGAATCAAAGGCAGTGACCATGGCAGATGCCAAGCCATTGTGCCAAGTGCAGCATAGCGGGCAGAGCTAATTTGCATGTCGGAGGGCAAAACAAAATTTGTTTTTTTTCTCTCTCTCTGTGACACCTTCTCTTTTTGCTCACTATATTTACAAACTAGAGGTGCTTTCCACCGAGTAACTCGGTGTGATAGGTGCAACTGGGTGGTCAGCTCATTAGGCGAACTGTGACACTGGGTTAGGGACCTGAATCCACCCGTTGCACCTAACCATCCACACGGGTAAGTTATGTTACTGCAGGTGTTAGTTAGATTATAACTGCTCTCGATTTCTATGGAAGTGAGATGAACAGAAATAGAGAACTCTTTAAGCATTCTTAATATCTGAAGGCCCGTTTTTACTGATAAACTGAGTATATAATGATAAAGAGTTTATACTTAATATATTTTTTGTGTATTCAGTTCAATCGTTTCTGCTGGCGAGTTCAATGGGATTTTTTCTTATTTTAAAGGATGTAGTGGATTTACTGACACGAACGTCGGACACTTCCAGTAACGTTGTATTTTTAAATAATTTTCCACTTTATCACATCCTTCAAAATGAGAAGCCGGAATCGCCAGCGTGAACAGGCCGCTAAATAGTATGAGTAGGGTTTGATATGCAATGCATGTTATACTACTTTCTAGATAACAGATATACTATCATGGTAAAACCCAACTGAAAGGCTTCTTAACGCAAGAATTTTAGTTCTGTTTTTTCTCTACAGGTTCGCTATGGGATGACGTTAGGTCTTTCTTTATCAAAAGCGAAATTGTTTATGGTAGTGAACAGATCAGCAGGACTAGTTGGAACTATAATTGCTTGTCGTTTTAGTGATGGAGCGTTGAGAAATGGCTTAGTTAAACTTGGATGTCAAATATTGTATGGCGTGTTTGCTGTACTCTGTCTTTTGTGTGCGCTCATACCTAATTCATTTTCGTTTATATTGGTCTACATGGCATTCATGGGATTGATAGATGGTATATGGTGGGCCATGTATCCTGTTTTAATTGTGGAGATTACATCAGGCTACCATACAAAAGAAGCGTACGGCCTGGTAGGTTTTGTTGCAGCAGTTGCTCAACTACCAGGACCGCCATTTTTAGGTAAGTTCGTCCACTTAATCCACCTGATAGTGCCTGTGTTGTACTGCATTACGTAGTTGTAGTCCTCTATATTCCTTTGCCTAGCTGACGGTAAATCACAAAAATACCGTTGCATGGAGATCGTACAGATGAAGCAAGTCAATAACAATTCAAGGTTCATGAAGCTCGCCGGACTAAATCTTTCATCCCTTAGCTTGCCTAGTTTGTCTCACTACGTGTGTCCAAGTGGCACCCAACCCATTATCAGGCAGTAATTTTAGGGAAGAAATCGTACTCCGGTTAGCTCAACTCTCATTCTCAGTGCACGGAGTAAATCGCAGATGCAATGCCAACGGTACCATTACCTAGGTGCCATACAGTAAAATAACTACTCCGTATTTGAGACCATCTTAACAAATCGCGATTGTAAGTGAATTTCTGCTCGTTTAATGGAATAACTTGAAAAGTACGTTTAATCCTTTTGATAAATTATTTACTTTTAGTTATATACGCTAAAATATATTATTTATTTTAGGCTGGCTGTTTGATATTACAGGTGATTTTCGTTATGTACTTTATGTTCTTTTTGTGATTGGTATAATGGCAGCAGTGCTTCTTGGCATAAGCTCTCATGTCAAAGTTGAGAAACAGTTGTCTTTGGCAGAAAAGAACAGTACAAGAAAATCCTCAGTTGAATATTGTGATGCTGGAGCCCCGTCTACTCCATGCATAATTCTGGAAACTGCAGTGTAGTTTGTGATCTCTACAGTCTTTCTACGCTTTTTTAGTTATCTGCTCAGATTCTAAAAACTATTTTGTAATTACACTTATCACATTAGTGTATAGCAGTTTCAGCCCCTGAACTTTTAATTCTTCAGTTGCTGGTTTTTTTGGATCTTTGAATATTGATTATAACCTTTGGGCTGACAATTCGTAGGCTCAATTCGTTTAGAATTCCAAAACAACTTTGAACGAAATTTAAAAATCCAACATTTTCAAGGAGCATATCAAAATCGTGCAACATTACAAACATGTCTATGAGCCTTAAAGGCTCTAACCGGAAGGCGTAAGTTAATGAATCCGTACAAAAACTTCATCACATTGAAAAGACTCTTAAAGGCAATGTCAAACATCTCAAAAACCGTTACCATGTTGAATCTTTAACATGGTTTCTTTCTCGGTTTGAAATAAATGTAAAAAGGAAAACTATGAGTAATAATCTATTGGATCAAGAATGTTTTATAAGAACTACTAAGAGGATAGTGTTGATGCTCCTGTGACCACTGCCCGCGAAATGGTGGGCGATACTTGATTGCAATATCGATACTTCCGATGTTGAAAATCTAGAGTTTAGCATCGATATTATTTCACAGTATCGATGATTTCGATACTGATCACGCGTGCTTAGCGATCCCTAATTTCTCGATGTTTCCTTTCGTGCAACAGTTTGAATCTTCTTTTTGCCTGGTTTTTGAATTTCGTCCGGTTTCACCAATATATACCATACCGCTTTCACATGGAATACGGTATACACCGTGTTTCAGATTGATGTCCGTTTCATCTTTGTGTGAGTAGAGTAACTGTTGAATTTTCTGATGCGAGCTGTGGTAAACTTTGATGTTGTTCGTGCGCAAGATTCTTTCAATTGTGTAGGAAGAAGGGCCGATATATGGAATGCAGACAGTGCTCGTGAATTCACCTTCGTCCTTGGAATTAGATATTGCAGGGCTTAATGTAAGGTGAATTTGGTTATCAGGGAAACCATTATTTCTAAGGACATTGTTGTGGTGAAGTAATTCTTGGTCAATGCTATCATTACCGCAGATTGAACGAGCACCGTGGGCTAAGGTTCTGCAACCAGAAGACTTGATTCTGGGATAATGGAAGGATCGATAGTTTGCGCAGCGGTCAGTGTGTGTGGGTTTGCAATATACGGAGTGATTGAGGAAGCCCATAGGATTTCGAGTGCAAAGGATGTCAAGAATAGGTAAGGAGTGTTGCTGGTCTTCTATTTCCATGGTGAAGGACCGTTTAGGTACAGTAGGAAGCGGTTCAGCTCTTCAGTTCTGTGCGACAAAATTAAGAAGACATCGTCCATATAGCGTTTCCATAGTTTGGCTTGGATGTGATAATTGGCCAAGCTTTTTTTCGAAGTCTTCCATGAAAATGTTAGCTGGAACTGGAGAAAGAGGTGAACCCATAGCGGCGCCATAAGTTTGTTCATAGAACTGATTTCTCCATTGAAAGCAGGTAGAGGAAAGGCAGAGTTTAAATAGATTAATTATTTCGTTAAATAATTAATCTACAACACCATGCAAAGCTTTAAACAACATATACAGCTAAATCAATTAAGGTTGTCCTCTGAAGGTCAAAACTTAAAACTCTAAAACTTCGACCTTTATGACCGGAAAGCATCATGGGGATTTATTTGCGTTTTTTGCATGGTCTGACGATTTAGTCTTAATTGATTTAGCTGTATCGTGACTCTATCTTTACGACGTTTACGACTGGTAACCAGGCTATACTTGTGATTACATTCTCTTATTAATCGTTTTGAAACTTGATGTTTCTTTAGCCTGTTTTCCCCTAGCGTTTTTTCCGTGCGAAGCGACTTATTTTCTTTGTCTCGTGAGCTTTCAGCTAAAATAATTAGTTTCTATCAATTCCTTTCAATTTGAACAATACAAAAAGTCGCTTTGTGCTAAAATATCACCTGTGGAAAACAGGCTTTAAAGGCCCAGACACACCGGACGCGATTCGGCTACGCGACGCGATTTTTCGACTTTCATTGGCTGGTAACTTTGATTCTAGTTGAGATTCTCCAGATATTCAAAGGCGATATAATATTTTTAGTTATCTAGTCTACATGTCTTTTGAAATTTTCTTCCTTGGATCCATTTATTCGCTTTCAAAATTTGAAAAATCGCGTCGCTTTGCCGAATCGCGCCCGGTGTGTCAGTGCCTATTTGCGTAAAAGGTTGAGCGGTCTTGTTTTGTTTCCTTTAGGATTGACTATCGGCATTCTCTTGGTCATGGAAGGATTGTCTGCGTTTTTGCATGCACTTCGTCTTCATTGGTAAGTTGATTCACAAGTCGGGGTTGCTGTTGTAGATTGTGATTACATGCACTTTATTATATTGGCTAATATAGTTGCTCGTCACCTACTTGCAATCTCAAAATTGCGTCGTTGCGAACAGCATCAAATTTTACAAACCACATAGCGTTTCGTAAATGACCGTAACAACGTTCTTAAGTATGTTAGTAATACGCCTCTCGTGGAAACCATCGTCTATGTTGACGAGGTTAGTGAGTGATTTTTAAACAAAATTTTACTGCTGCTTAGTGCTGTGCGCCGGAGCCGGAGTTAGTTCAGCTCCGGCAAAACTCCGGCAGCACTTATTTTCTGGCGACTACTATCAGACTTTGGT
>JAODVM010395822.1:0-10587 GCA_025400095.1 Phenganax marumi
ATCTTAGCTCATAATTATTGAAGAAAAAACAATAAGGCTAATGCTTCGACAAAAGATTTCATTCTCCATGCAGTAATAAACACATCCAGTAACAGTCACGTCAGTGGTCACGTCTTGTGGATCCAGTTTTGCTACCAGAAGAAACCTATACACTCAACAATTTTTGTCCTGCAACTTCTATCATTTGTAGAACTTTTTTCTATAAGGATCAAGTAAGAGTCATTTCTCATTGATCTGATGCTACTATAGAAAAAAGCAGAACAAAATTAATGTTCAATTATTGTACCTGCATGCTTTAGATGAAACGGCATAGTCGTGCCAGATGATCCCGGGGCTTCGCAATGCCCTACTTCCATTTTGACGGCAAGCGGCAACATGAAAAGGACGAGAAACTGCGGTTGGAAAAGTGATATTCTTACAAAACGTTTCATTTTTCAAAGAATATTTCTGAAAGATGATTATAAATTATTCAGCTGGCATCTGTGTATGCCAAAGGTTTAGATGAAATAATATGAACATGGCTAAAAGGCAAACAAGTGCCTCTTGCCGAAGCGGCATTTAAACTGAGTGACAGCTGTTCTAGTATTAGCAAAATGAAAATTTCTTTAATTCTTAATTTCGTGTAACGATATCATCGCTTCAGTATTTCCTGTTACAATAAGAATCATCGCTAAGGTATTTTTTTATGAATACGAGCTGATTGGCAAAGTGGTTGGACATTTGGCTCGAAATATCCCACATCAAAAAATAAGGATGGATGTTTAAACAGAATAACTTTGTATTCCATCCACTTCATGTGGACACCCACGTGCATGCGCACGTGAATTTAGAAATTAGGATTTGACATCGACACATGACAGAGCATGTTGGAGAGTGAAGGCTTTACATATATATATCAAGCTTGAAAAGAGCTGCAGAAAAACTAAAGGCGTACTTTAATTAGCCTTTTTGAAGTAGTTTTAAGACACGACAATACCCCATTATCTAGTTTGGACTACCAATACGCCTCTTTTCATAATCAGTTTGTATTCAGAATCGAAACCTACTTGAAGGGATTTAATGAAAGAAAAGAATTCATTGCATAGCTTATTGTTTCGGCAGTCATTTGATCACAATGTAGCGGAACAATTTTTACGGATATTAGCTAGTTGTTCAATGTTCCATCATGCCTAGATAGACTTTGAAATCTTCTTGCCAGGGCACTTTGGCTTTCGAGCGTATTCAATATCACCAACATCCCTTCACATTGAGTGTTAACTAATAAATTTAATTGCATGTTTTCAATTTCTGCTTTGAAACTGCAAACGTAAATTAGAAAAAGGTCGTTCCTTCAAATAAACATGGAACTAATTTGATTTCTGGAACCTTACACCTGCCATCTATATTATTATTTTGTGGGTTTGTTCAAGTGCAAGGGAGAATGTCCTATTGTGTAATTTTGTACTCTTAAGCTCTTCCCAAACTTAACTAACTTTCATCTAACTTAAAAACACTTGACCTCGGCACAATTGGATCTAATTTCTCCAACGGCATGTTTAGTTTGTGAAAAAACACTAGCACTAGTTTCTCGATAACACTATCAAAGGAAAGGAAAGTGTTTTCTAATTTCTTTGCCAAATAGCCTAACACGAAAACAATAATTTCTTTATAATGTTTTAAAGTTTTATTCTCATCACGAAATAACAGGAACGCCTTGCCTAACAACAAAACGGCGTTCAATTTTCGTTCTTGCTGTCGTTAAACGTGGACAACAATACGACGAGAAATGTCGATTCATGAAGATTTAGGGTGAAGAAAAAAGCAGCTTGATATTGAGTAAAACAGTGTATTTTCCAGGATGGCAGCTGGTTATCAATAACTCTGGGCGCTAAAAATAGATAGCTACTGTATACATCGCACTTGGCTTACCGAACACACAATTAAAATTGAAATGTATGCAAACTACCTAATCTATTTTTTTATGAATACTGCTGCATATAACTGTACATCACGTATTTAACAGGACAATTTTATGTATAGAATTACCGGAAACCACGCCCTAAGCGAGGTATTAAGATTTAGTTCTGTTTACCTCGTTCCTCAGCCTCACTTTTATGCAGACGTGAAGTGCGCAGTTGCCTGCAGCTGCCTGTGCTGACGCTTTGCGGACCTTTTCTAGTTTTTTAAGTCTTCGACTAGCAATCGGAAATCTTCGTAGGTAGCCGTAGTTTGTAAATATGGTTTAAGTTCATTCGAGTTGTATTCCGTGGTTAAGCTTCCATTTAACGATGTCCATTCCACCGAGGTGCTTAAATTGTCCTAAAAAGAGTAATTTAATTGCGGGGAGATGCGTTTGCGATTAAGACTTGGCTATTTGTATGCAATATAATAGCTTATAGTAGAGATCAGAGAAAAATGTAAATATAAAAGACTTTTTCAGAAACGAAATCTAATTTCTTGTTTAAATGGAAGAAGATTTCTTACAACATAACACGATTTTCAAAATTTCACTGAAACTTTGATGATCATTGCGTTTCGATGTATTCATTGTCTGCGGACTAACTGCGCCAATAATTTTATGGACGTATGGTTTGGTGATTTTAAATTTATCAAATAATGCACACATTACCACCTGATGATTTACATCTTCAAAGAAAATGTAAAAAAATAAAAGAAGATTTTTGTCTGAAAAAAAAGTATTCTTATTCTAACCAAAAAAAATATGAGAAGAAACTAAATAAGATTTGCCTACCCTGTTTTGTAACTGGCAGGCCCATAACTAGACACGATAATTGAATGGGTCCATATTCCCATATTCGTCTCCGGCTCGACGAATTGTGAAAGTGATTGTTTTTACAACATATAGGCATAATATATATAAATACGCAACCCCCGTTTTATTTGAAACATTTTTTCACATAAAGGACTAGTCTTACATTATATACAGATGAGTCAAACATTTTCACAAACATTCTGGAGTACCTAGTAGGATAGGTGAAATGAAAGTGTTCAGCTTTCCTCATTCTTAACTGCCTCTCGACATATTCAGGGACTGTTATCAATATTCTCATCTTCAGCGTTGATTACGCATGAGTCTTCAACAACATTGGTTGACACGTTGTAACAGAATTTTAGTGCTTGTTATCAATGGATTGTGCCTTGCAGCAGACTTTGCTTGTCTCCATTTTGTAAAATACATGTTACAGAAAGTTTTCTTATTTGAAATGAAAAAACAAAGACAATTAAAAATATACATCTTTATCTAATACAAAACGAGACCAAAATTGAGGAAAAGAGTGTTCCAAATATTGTAACCATGGAATCGTGAATGCCACTCGATGAACGCAAAAGTATGCTTCGCCAAAGTTGTTCAAAATTTCATTAAAACGATATTGCAACAAATATGCGAAAAGTGGGAAAATTGAACATTGCATTGTTCTTTTGATAAAGAGCGAAGATATTTACTTATCAGTCCACTGAATGTTGGAAATCACTGTGTATTGCAACTTTCGTCATTCGTTTTACTTCCCTCTAAATTTGCACGTTTACTCATATACCGTATCATGATTTTGAAATCTGGAGATGATGTTAAAGCAAACAAGCTGTAATAAAAAGGTGAGAAAAAATAAACATTGTATCGTTCTTTGGATAAAAAATAAAGTTGTTGTTTTTATACCAGTGCGCTGAATTGATGGAAGCCATTTATTGCAAACTTCGTCATTCATTTTGCATTCCTCTAAATTTGCACGTTTGTTCCAAGACTATTTTAAAGTTTTTGTAATGTGAAAGCTGTCGTGCAGCAAACGAGCTGTAACTAGAAAAAGGTGAAAAAACTAAACAATGCTTTCTTATTTTTAAAAAGTATGAAGTTGTTTATTTACCAGTGCATTGAATTGAAGAAAACCTTGTGTTTCAAATTTCGTCCTTCGTTTTCTATTCCTCTTCATTCGCACGTTCGTACCAAGAAAATTTCAAGGCTTTTGTAACCTTGAGATGATGTTAAACCAAACAAGCTGTAATAAAAAAAATAGGATAAAAAAGATTGCATTGTTCTTTTCATAAAGAATAAAGGTTTTTATTTACCAGTGCACTGAATGGACAAAAAGCATGAAACCCGTCGAAATACGAAAACTATTGTCGTATTCGCCTGTCCATGTGACCATGGGAAGCCTTTCGTTCACTCGCTTTGCCTTGCACGCAAAAATGATGAACTATTTCCAGCTGCAGAAACGAAACGAATTTCAAGTTCAAAATTCTAAAGAAATATTCGTGGGACTAGAGTATCTAAGGCCTGTTTTCCACTAGGCGGAAGTTTTCGGACGAAAAGTAAATCTAGCAAACGTGATTGGCTCGCAAAATAATTTCCCGCGAAAGAGTCGAAAGCAAGCCAATCATGTTGCTAGATTTATTTTTCGCTCGAACGAATTTGCGTAGTGGTAAACCGCCTTAACAATATATTTCGCCGCGAAAAAGTCTTAAGCGAACCAGAGCGAACCAATCACCCGCTGCTAGATTTATTTTCCGCACGGAAAATGCCACCTAGTAGAAAATGGGCTTTACTGAATTCAAAGGACAAAGATATATTTGCCCGATGAAAATGTGTTTGGAAACAACGACCTAGCGTCTAGACGATAATGCTTTCACAAGTTGTTGCTGCATGTTGTTGTTATCGCTGCTGTTGCTGCTTTTGTTTCCTACTTCTCTTTGCATGCTTCCATTAGGCTTGCAATTTTTTTCACGAATGTTTACATTTCAAGCGTTCGCGTTCGACGAGAAAAACATGCAGGATGTTTTTTTTCCGCCAAACGACACCATTTGAAATGTCAACAAACATAAAAAATCTCACGACGGCTAACGGTGGCTTGCCGTCTCTCATCGCTAAACTTGCTTCCCAATGTTAGAAAGTTTTTGTGATTTTGTGATCCTCAAACTTTCCTTGTCAGGTTCCGTTTTTGGATCTGATGACTGCTATGTTAGACGAAAGCTTACCACTAACTGCCCAAGAATATGAGGAATTTGGAAATCCGCGGTAAATCTTAATTTTCGTATCAATATGTCAATAGGTGGAAAGAACATTTGGCATGACAAGTGCGCACCATTTTGTCCAATATATTTTTATATTTTTGTATGCGATTTCTTTTATTTAGACTTGACGTGAATGATTTTGATAAGTTGAAATCATTTTGCCCCTACACAAATATTTCTAGACAGGTCAGTGGCCAAACTTTGGTCATGCGTACTGACCGTCTCCTTCCATTGACTTACTTCATAATTTTTCTGTCGTGTCTACAGGATTATCCCAGCATGCTTTTCATCTCATCGGTTAATGACGTCAGAGTTCCGTATTGGATGTCATTGAAGTTCGTTTCAAAACTTCGTTTTATAAACTCTATAAGAGAGTACTCAAGTTCTCAAAGAATGATCTTACTGAAAACTGATTTCGAAAGTGGGCACTTTGGCCAAGGCACATTTAATGAGGTAAAAAATTACAAGTCATCAGTTGAATTTTTGAAAGTTTATTGGTTCCCCTTGCGGACTGCATGCCCCCGCCAACGCGTTCTGCGCCGTTTGTCATTTTTTGAGGTTTTCTGCATTTTTGTCTGAAATTTAATGATGGATATCAAAGTGTTCCATTCACGTAAGGGTAAAAAAAACTTGGTTTCTACCGAATGTTTATGTATTTGCGTATTCTTCATTCTAGACTGCTTTTATATACGCATTTCTGTACAAAGCTCTTGGATTACCATTAAGATGACAATTTCACGATGTCACATGTAAGTTTGAGATTTTCGTAACATTTGTAGTTGCGTACGGTGCACATAGGTTTACGAGCTGATAGGAAAGCGTTTTGGGTACTTCCTAACATGCAAGAAAGTTGAAATTATCTGGGGAGCGTAATTTGCCAGGAATTTTTGCAAGGTATATTAGTCGTGCAGGGGGGTTGATAAATGAAAATACTTTACCACTAGCACCACTGGGTCGCCGGATATTCGGAAAGTGCCGTTTTGTTGTCGCCTTGTCGGTTCGTTAGTGGCTTGTTAGAATGTGGTGGATTCTGGCAGCTGGAATGTGATTGCCACAAAGTGTTTTAAATGTTACATTTCGAAGAAGTATATTGCTTGGACTTCAAGCAAAAACATCGAAACGCATAGATATGTTCGAGAACTGTTAGTTTACAGTATTTTCAGCCTGTATTAAGCCAATATTGCTGGCTGATACAAACATGGTAGCGCCGTTTCCCTTGGCTAAGCTGCTCACTTTAGTGATGAGGCAAACTGCCAAGCCTGTAGCGAAGGGAATAAAGTCCCTTGCACGAAAAAATGCTGTTTTTAGAAAGTATGTCTGCGTGTTACCTGCACAAAGTGAGTATGATCTTTGTAAGTTAATAAGTTAATAATAGAATATTAAATGATATAGTGTAATACTTTACCACACTTTACTGTGAAATTTTGTGAAGAGTCCCACCCTAATATCGTGACCAGTAGAATTATCAGCTGTTGCTTAACTGTGTAATTTAATTTATCTCTTTGCCAAAACATCACATATATATACATAACATACAATGAGGCAGGAAAATGGCCATGTCTAGTAGCCAATTATTTTGGACACGTAAAGTTGAATGAATCTCAAGATCCAAGGGTTTCCCTTGACAAATGCAGTCATTTAGAGCCGTTTATTCGATACTGCATTGCTGATAAACCCAGGGTTAAAATTTAACCACTTCTCTTTTCTGTACTTCATCATGTTTATTTCTTTGAAAAGTTAGCAAATTAAGACTTGTATATTGATTCAGTCGAGATTTGTGGAAAAAAATCTTCAATTTCATCTAAACAAGCTATTAAAAGCTCTACTTCAAACTTTGTATTCACCCAAGATTAAGCTAATCAATTGAACCTTAACTTGTTTGACCAATATAGGTTGTAATATCGAATTGTTATAACATTGAGTAAGAATGCCCTCTAGTGGACTTGCAAGGGGCTTGTTACTCATTAGGACAAGACTTGCAATTGTAATGACTTAATGAACACCATGAGCAGCAACGTACTCACGGCCCTTGATTATGTTTGCTCTGTTTATTGCCAAGGAACTTGACTTGTCATTGTGAGTGATAGGTTGAAGGTGGCTTGTATTTGACCTCATTTAGCCTATCACTGGATGGAAATGAGTGTAAAAATGCGATTTTTGGGGCACAAAGGAATTCCCGAGATTAAACCATTAAACGAGCGGAGTGCTGTGGAGCTTGGAGCTGAAGCTCTTGGAGAAGCTATTGTTCTCACAATATGCATGGCTCTTATTTGTTTTGAGTATCGTCGAGGCGTGATGAAGGCTGCACGGAAGGAACAAGCAAGAATAGACGAACATGCTGAACTGAAACGGCAGGTCGAAGAGCTTGGGCAGAAAATTGATAACTTGTCACAGGAGCCCACAAGAAATTTGAACAAGTCAGGTTTGCAAAAGTCAACTAGTTAGTAAGTTGAATAGTAATTATTGTAGGAAATAAATTGTTTGAATTTAAATGCCAGATTTCGAGAAGTGTCTTGAGAATTAGTTTGCTATTAAATTCCAGTAGGAAATTAAAATATATATTTGTTAAGAGATACACTTTTGACACCTTGTATGATTTTATTGTGACACATGTAGTCCCACATTAGCAACAAACTGTTACTACTGTTGAAGTAACTAAACATACTTGCAAGTCATTTTTGCATGTAAACCTAATTATTAGTACACATAAAAGTCGCCATGACTTTTGTGAATTATTGTTTTTATGCTAATTATTGCTTTTTTTCATTTACTTTTTGTTTAAATTACAGTCATTTCAAGTGACTTTACTCTGAAAGTTTTGCAAGTTTTTTCTGACTTCTGTGTTGCAAATTTGTAATATTGGACTGTAAATTTGAAACACTTCCTAATGAACTTTGTTAACAAACTTTGTTACAGACTCTGCAGTTAAGCTTGTGAACTTTACTAATTAAATGACAGGGGGTGTTGGTTTATTGAAATTTTGGACGCATACAAAGTGTGAAACTGGTCTATATAATACTGTATTTGCAAAACAAAGTGAAAACTGTGTAACTTGGTACGAAATATTGTGTTTGCAAAATTCTTCAAAACAACAAAGACAAGTATTTATGCTGCGGAGAATTTAAATAGCTTTACAATTTTAGCATGCAAATTTTTAAGTTGATGCTTAAATACAAGCTTGTTTGTGACATGTAATCGGCAGCCTACTGAAACACGTCGACGGAGGTACGCAATCTTTGAGTGCTAAGACGTACCGATGACAGACGATCGAAAAATTACTTACATTGTCAAAATTGTAAATGATGAAAGAGCAACGCGCACTCAATTATCTCAGATACATTCCATGGCCTAGTTTGGTCCAGGACGATTACTAATTATGCAATTAATAGTGCATAATTAATAATATTAGTGCCGAAGGTCCGGAAGTGCCTTTGGTGGGTATGAATAGTTGCGAAACCCTCAAGTGGTTAAAAATATTTTTGAAAGCATCTTTCCACAAATTTTTGAAAAATCGCAGAAATCACCTGCGTATTTTGTCGTAAAATAATTACTCGTCTAGTGGTCGATGAAAAAGAACCGCAATTTCGACATCGATATTAAATAATTTAATTCAACTCGCCTTCGGCGCTTGCTATATCGGAGTTTGCGTGAAGCCACAAAAATGCTGAAAATGCAATCGAAATAAGATAAGATTACTTTATTTGCTCCTCACTAATTTCCCGCAGGCACATCCGTATATGTATATAGTCATAAAGAACGCCTAGATGTGTTTTTATCGTAATCAAAACGCTTGTACGAAATGAAGAGTTCTGTTTGTCATTGTAACGCATCTACATGCTTCGCTAAAACGAAAAAAAGAGTCTTTGTCGGTCAATGTAACCGGCAGGTGTCGCCAGGTGTTTTCCCTAATAGCGGAAGCGGTCTGGAAAGAACAATGGCTTGCAGAATTGACCAATCAAAGCGCTCGCTTGATGGCGTTCGGTGGTGTGATAATGGCCTGACTTTTGGACTTATGGTATCTCACGACACTGTCACACTGACATTTCTACGTGGGAACGAGGATTTGCTTCGAATCTGGCTGCACTTTCACGCGTCTAGACGAAAAATTTCCTGCAACCTGTAATGTATTTTGAAGGAAAACGCGTGCGTGAACATGTATTACGGAACTGACAATTCATGTGATTGAGTGCGATCAGTTTTACTCAACTTGTATTGACAGACATCCATTTCGAACAAACACATGCTCTGATAGACTCGACAATTATCATGGGCTGGGAAGACAACGCTGTGTTCTACTTCGTGTTTGCGTCTTTAACGTATTTCGTGTGGATGGACATGAGCTTTTTTGGCGAAATGCAAGAACAAGGACTGATAGCCAATTCTACGGTGGCGAAAACGACGAACTCGCGGTTTCCCATCAAAACAGTGAAAATGCGAATGCAAGATCATATAAGCCATTACGTTTGGCTACCTTTAGCGCAGCATGTCGAAGGGAAATACGAAATTTCGAAGTATTCCTGGGTGAGCCCTAATCTTATAAGTGGACTGCATCTCATCGTAGCTATCATTGCTGGCAGATTAATGTACGAAAACAATATTTGGATAAGAAGGATCGGTTGTATCGTGTTCGAGTTTCGTTGCTTCTTAGATATTTTGGACGGTGTCGTCTACAGAGCTCAATCGAATATGAAAACGTCATTTGTGAATGGATGGGGCACTTATGGCTATGTTATAGACGCCTCAGCTGATTTTATTGGCTGTATATTGACGTTATGTGCTTGTATTTTGTACTTTCTCAAATGTCCACCCGTCAAACGCAAAGAGTACCCGAATGAAGACGCCGAAATGGCATTATTAATGATAGACTATGGCAAGCCTACTAAACAGTTTAAAGAGAAAGTTGTCGTGTTTTTCGAAAGCAAAAAGAAAATACTTATAATGATGGTTGCATACGGAATACAAATATCAGCGCGGTCTTTTTTTTGGGACCATTTCCTGCATGAATATCACACGCTTCTCGAAGTGAAATCTGATGCCATTTCACCAGTAAGTACGAAATATCGAGAACAATTTTCTGCATATTTCTGCAAATGTTTTCCCAAATCTTCTGTAAAATTTTGTTGCTGTAGTAACTCTGCACAATATTCCATTTTCCGTGTGAATGTTTTGTTGTATATAATGCAATTCAAATGAGGTTTAATCTCGGATACGCATAATTTAAACCACAATATATTTGATCAGTGTCGCGTGATGGTTGAGTGGGTGACAATGTACCTTATATATCTTCTCTGTCCAACACCAGACGGTTTTACTTGGCTTGATGCTTATTGATTTTGGTCATCAAGAAAGAATCTTGCCAAGGTGTAAGAAAAAGTGTTTGGTTCCTGTTTCCTTACCAGTCATTCAATCACGCTATGCCCAACCCTACTTCCTTAAATTTTTTTGTAAACAGATAGACAATTAAGGGAAGTACTTGTGTAGATTGCATTCTACAACAGTAGTGCCAGGGCACAGATGAGAGACTAACAGATGTCCGACTGCCCCAAAATTGCGTAAGCCGATTTTCCTGAGATTTCAATGGCG
>JAODVM010395933.1:0-10587 GCA_025400095.1 Phenganax marumi
ATATATTACTATTAATATGCAATCAATGTCCCTGTCTCTAACATTTTGATATCAGTAATTACAGTAAACCCTGTAGATGACCTAACATGAGATAATGGTGTAATAACACATGCCTTAAACTAGTAATCTATATATATTATATTATATTTCGGAGGGGGAGCGTGAATTTTTTTTTTAGTATAAGATAGTTAAGAGAATTACTAAAAATAGATTTGTTAAATCAGAAAAATGTTGAAATTTTCTGGGGGGACCTGTTTTGTAATAGTAAGTATATAAAAATGTAAAGAATGTATTTTGATGAATTTATTCCATATTTGGTAATAGGAATAAATGAAACAAAATACGTCATTTGTTTCCAGGTCCCCGCAGAAATAAATGGCATGATGTAATAAGATATTTTTGTTTGGTAGGGGTGGGTAATTTAATAGATATGTGTGGGTTAATATTTATATATATAAGCAGAGACAGTGTGTATAGGAGGGGATTGGGGAAGGGTAAGTTCACGCTCCACATCCAAAGCCTTGGCTGCGCCTAATGAGCGCAAGATTCAAATGTTGAATGTTTTATGTATTTAGTTAAACAGGATATAATGTCAATAATTAAAATGAACCAATCAGATTAAAATGAAATTTGATATGGATATGTGTTTCCATTTTTCGGAAAAACAAAGGAATTTTTAGACAGAATTTTTTTATTTATTCAACAATAATTCTTTTAATATGAGGATGTAGAATCTGATTGCTATCAATATATCTATATAATACAAAATGAGTATAGATAACGTAAATATTGTCTTTGTCTTTAATAGTTATTGGACCCGTCTATGTGAGATTATCTCTTCCGAAATACTTCTTGAGGATATATCCACCCATGAGACTGCCAAGATCTTGATGATTTGTTTCTACCATGATGAGGAATAGGGTTTGAACACCAGAAATAATTTTGATGTTAATCTTGACCATCTTTTTTGCCTTGCTTTACTTGATTTGGTTGACCACATGCGCTTGCTGAGTATAGCATGACTTTTGAGCATATAAGCATAGTGTGACTTATTTGTATGAACAGGAAGGAAATATTATACATGTATTTACATTTTAGAGAAAATATCTACATAAGTTGGCCATATTTTATCCATATTCCTAAAGACTATACTATTTATACTTATCAACGCTTTATAATATTTTGGTATATAGTTACTAAGTGCTTATTCTGAGATAATGCCTTTTACATCTTCGTGTTCTTTAATCGGTAATTCTTTTTACTTTGTAAATCATCACGTAAGCATGTGAACAGTTTGCCATGCAAATCAGATTCAAATTGCATTTGCAAAGTGCGATTTGTAAGGTGTTCAGCAGGTGTTCCTGCTTGTTTTCTTTGTACCTAAAAAGGAATAAAACTATGTAAGACTTTCTATTTATTGATGTGTAAAGAAGCAAAATTTTATGTACATATTTTGGATCTGTCAACGCGGAGTGTTTAATCACATCTGACGTCTTCATCAACTGATTCTTGTTTTGATGCACAACAGGTAGAACATCAGGAATATTATCCTGAGATAATGCATTGAGTAATCTTTGATACTGTCGGCGTTCGTTCTTGTCATTAATGGGGTAAGGCGTGTATATGCAAATATATTCACAAATCTCACATTCTCTTTTTTTACATCGACAAGATGCGTAAAAATTCACCATCATGTTTGTTATAGTTTTTTTATGCTTTACAATGTTATTGAGTCCAAAATATCTGATTAGCATGACTTTTTCAGAAACAAGATGTAGTAAACCGTATATGCTTTGCAATAAACCAATAATTGACATTTCGTTGTACATGTCGTTCGCATCTGTATCGATGAGAGCATCATCGTACGCCAACAAACGAGTTGTGTTTTCTTTTTTCCCGCTTCGTGCCAAAACAAACTTCACTGGTCTTAACACCATGATACGATTTCTCATCGTGATCAATGCAAATACTGATAATATTGTGCGATGCCACGATTAACAATTTTATGACAACGCGTGCTTCTTTTTTTAAGTGCACAAATTTTCTGTCTAAAAATTTGTGAAAACATCTCCCACATTTAATACAAACACCCTCTTTTTCCAAATATTCAAAAAATAGTTTTCATCATTCGTCAGTTCACGTAATGCTGGTACAAATCTATCCATCACGCTTGCTCATACACTCTTGTTTTCGCTCATTATATAGCGGAAAAGGTGAGGAAAAGAAAGGAAATTTAGACAGAATTTTATGGAAATTTATTCTGACTAATTTTTGACTGTTTTTTAATATGTGGAAAAAAGTGAAAGTAGGAATTACAGCGTGATTTAATGATGCGCTATATAAGTTAACCCAGTGTGGCAGAGAGGTTATCACGTCAGACTGTAGTTCTGAAGAATGCAGGTTCGAGACCCGTCGCTGGGATAAGATAATTTTATGGGTTGTTGTACTTATACTTTGGACGATCTAGATACTAAACATTTCGATACCTAATGAAGCTATAAAGTATATCATAGACAACATTTGTTCAAAAAAACATGGCTATCTTGCGTTTGATGGTAGTCCAAAAACGTATGCGAACACAAGAAGTAGAACTGGTGTGTTTCCCCACGATGACACATACGTTTATGTTTATAAAAGAAACAATGATATAGACTGATTGTAAATAATTTATGTCAATTTATTCATTATATTTATGTAATTACAACACGCTTGATTTTGTGTGCTTTTTCTACATTTTTTCTTGTAAACATCAGCTATTTTATCACCATACAGATGAGTGGCTAATTTCATTAACACATATTCGTTATAAACTGGATTGTTCACTTTATTAGTTTGTTTTACAACATGCAAATGATCTGTATTAAAACACATGTCATATACGAACACAAACCCCAAATGCCCCATGTTTTTGAGATAAGACTTTGTCTTTGCACATTTGTAATTTATCCATTTACACCCTAAAGTATTCTCTACACAATTTTTCCAATATTCACATTTATAAAATGATATGGGGTTAGCGTAACTATCAAAATAGAAAACTCGTCTACAGTTTTTCCATATAGCAACCCAATGCTGACCACCTTCATCGTTTTCGTCTGTATTCCACATCCAACAACAACGATCAGGCATATTTGATGGACAGACATCTGCCGGATATGCGCCTAAATAGTAATTTTTTTATCCGTACGTTATGATGCGCAATCTTGTCCAATTCATCAGTGTTTGTAAAACGGTTGATAAAACACCCAAAATTCATTTTAAAATTCGTCGTCACTATCTTCCAACACATATCTATTATATCTACCAGCTATTTTTTCTAATTATTTTCTATTTCGAAGTCTGTCCTTTATCAGTGTTCTTCTTACTGAAGTTGGCTTAAGTTGTAGTCTTTGGGGTTTAGGTGTTTTCGTATAATTTGGTGTTATACCAGCGGGTAATTTAAATGGTCCAAAATGTATTTTGAAGTGGTAAATCTTTATATCTTTTCTTAATTTCAGGATATTTTATATATGAAACAGGAAAATTTAACGTTTTGAGCTCTCATAATACAGAATCGGTCTCGTCTTTTGTTAAATTTTTATCTTTTTTCGTATGCGACAATTTGTCTATTATATCTGTTGTAGTAGTTATAATTTGTCTACCATTGATGACAACCCCCTTGTCATCGCTTTTTACATCGTTTTCTTTCATCCATTTTTTTAACTTTGCTTCATTTTGACAAACTGTACCTCTTCTAATTACTACTTCATTCTCTCTAGATTTACTTGTCACGTACTCCTCCTTCCTCTTAAAGTAATCTCCACGCATGCTACACAATAACTCTGATGGTAAATTTGCATTTTTCAATCGTTTGTAGCTTTCCAAATAAGCAACGGTTTCAGGCGTTCTAGTAGCTTGTTATAGTATATAATCCTCCTCTTCTTTTTCGCTAAGTAAATTTATAAAATTTTCAAGTTTACTTGCATTAACTAGTTGCAACTTTTCTACTGGTGCGCTTGTCATTTCTTATTTTTTCTTCTTGTAAAATCTTCAAAGCTTCTTTAAGTAACGCTTCTTTAAAGTAACATTGTGTAGATGAAAGTTTTCTACAAATATCATTTTTCTATCTTGACTATCCATTTTATTAGACAAAAGTTGCTTCATTAACTTTCTATTTAGCGTATCAACCTCCAACAAAATTTGCTTATGATAAATTAATCTTGTTAATTTCAATAAAATTTTTTCCATTTTTTTGGTATAATTTCATCATCATCATCATCATCATCATATTCACAATCATAATCATAATCGTGATCATAATCATCATTGACATTGTCATCACTATAAATCAACATTTTGTCGCTCGTCAGTAGAATAATAATTTTCACCGTATTTCTCCTCATCAAGATAATAATATTTCCCACTACATTTGGTCTTATAATTCTCTACACATGTGTCATTTTCATCATCACCATCCTCATTGTTATCATTATTATCATTATTATCATCATCATCTTGTAAAACATCATCATTTTGTCTTTCTATATCCATTACGCGTATTTTGATATCACGGGTTTGATGTGTACAATCGGCTGTTGAAGGTAATTGTGATAGTCTATAATTCTACTATCTTATTTTATTGTTTATTTTCGTATAACAGGAAATTTTGTTACAGAACATTTTGAACAATCTTTCTCCATGTCTTAATTGTTATGAATGACAAATTGTTGTTAAAACCATTCTCTTTTAAACATCATATAGTGTTCTAAATTCGGATTGGTATCCACCTTTAATTTTGTTTTTAAATTCGCCAAAAATAAGAATTTGATGTGCTGCACCTACGGTTGTGATAAATCCAGCCCTAATGAGACATTACCAGAAGTTGTGTTTTGTAATGTATGAACATACCCGTCTTTACTTGAATTTAAATCCGCAACAAGCAATCCATAATCTGATAAAAACGCAGCGTATGTAAATGGTTTTTCATGATTTTTACGGTTTAACATGCTAATTAACCCCATGTACGCATCCTTTTGGCCATGATAAATAGGGTGTACAGTACCCTCATTTACTTTAATTTCAAAACGTGTAAAGTTTAACAATTGAAATCTATACGAATTTAGAGAATGTGTACCATTAAATCTTGCTTACGTCATTAAACCAACAATTAATTGCCATGGTTTAGTACCATTAAATAGATCATTGTATCTCAAATGTTGCTAATAAGATTACCATGTTTTTCAATAAGATCCTGTTCTTCTTTAGCAGGTTTCAGCACGTTAATACCACTGCTTTCCATGTTCACAGTTCGAAAGTCAAACAACAATTAAATTGACACATATACATCTCACATAATTTATTTATTACTTTTTCCTTCTACAATTTGATTTTGTTTATTATATTTTTATATCGAGAATATTTCCAAGAGTACCAAGAGTTTGAGACCCTAGTAAACATAGTTCTGCACCTGCGCCAAAACCACTACCTCGTTGTCTGTATCCACCTCATTTTCTATATCGTCTCTTTCTTTTCTTTTCTTTTCTCTACCACAATATCTTTTCCTCATTCTTTTTTTTTTCTATACATTTTTGTATATATTTAAATACTGACAGATCCACTCTACATGTATTAGTATTATTACAATTATTATTATTATTATAATTATTATAATTCAATGGTTCTCCTTTTCTTTTTTTAGAAGGTAGTGCGGGTTGCATAAACCCGCTAGCGCGTGACGGGAAGGGAGAGTTATGGTTAAAATTTTGCGGTGGCGCAATCTGATTCTTTTTTCTTTCAAATATAGTTTGCAAATGGTTCACATTTAAAAAGCGTGGTCTTTATAATATACCATAGGATGTCTTCCTTTCAAATTTTTTTTATACAGTTCCACATCCATTTTCATCCATTTTCACCCGTATTCTAACTGTAAACTTATTTCTACAATCTCGTCTGTCACCTTGTTCTTACTGTCATCGTATTCAATCCAAAAATGAACCATTTTGTTTATTATATCCTTATTATTAATTAGAAATGATGGTAGAAGTTCTTTTATTGTTTTCAAACTGGCTGAAATATTTTTCTCATTTAAATAAAACAATAAATTTGTTGAAACAAAGTAAGTTGAGTAGCTGTTGGATCATCGGATATTTGCATGTCAACAATATTTTCTATTTCGCCCCCATATATTTTCTCCTTTTTCTTATTTGAGCTTAAATTGCTAATATCGATTTTTCTGAAATAAAATATCTTAAACGACCCTTTATTTTTTCGACATTTAACATCAGCTATTCGCCACTATATCTTTCTTGTAGCTAGTTTATTATACATATACATGGAAAAAGGATATGCCACACTGTATTCATCAACTTTAAATACACCGTTAACAGCTTTTAATTTTAAATCAATCATGATGAATGATGCAATCAATATGCACTGTTCCTGAATCAAAATTTATGTGTTCACCTCTTGAATTATATAAGGTAACGTGTAGTTCACAAATCGTAGCTTTAATAAACTTTCTTTTAATACCAGACGGTGGTTCGTAATTAAATGTTTCTCCACTACATTGCCCTTCAATTTGTAATGGTACTATTGCTAAAAGTCTCTACTTAGAATCACCTAAAGCCGTTTTTCCAGCTGATCGCAATATATAAAAATATTATTCACACTATCTGATATATCTGGTAAATTTTCGGCAATAATCGATGATGGTGTTTTTTTTTTTATGTAGATGAATGCCACGGGTTACTATTTGAGTAAATTTTTAACTTGGTGTCAGCGTTAAAACCAAGCATAAACTTCAATTTTTTTGAGAGATTAAAAACAATTTCAGTCTCACCACCACAATCAACTGTATGAATTTCGTTTAAAGTATTACCGTTCTACGCCGTTCCGCTCATTGATTGATTTTGTTTAAAAGCAAATTTCTTATGTGTATGAAAGCAAAAACAATCTTCTCATATTCTGTTTTTTCCACACTAATATCATATTCGTTTAAGCATGAATTCATAAATGCAACCAATTGTTCCCTATCGCACACTCCCTCGGGTACGGTAAATCTTTTGCTCATAAACTGAAATTGACACTTCTCTGTCTTTCGAAAATAACCATATGTCATAATGAATTCAAAGTAGCATTCATCCTTTAAAATGTTTTTAGTCATTAATGGGTAAGATACATTCAACACTTCAAGATAAGTTCCACACGTCTCACAGTTGATGGGTTCATCCAAGCTCATAACAAAATCGTTCATATAATTAACACCTCCGTTCTTATTTATGGAATTACTAATTATTTGCAAGTTCATCATGATATTTTTCTCAACTCTTCACAATAAAAAATTCCAGCTATTTTCTCGTTTTCATCATCTATTAACGTATAAGTTGGTGGATCGGTTATATATACTTTATCAACGGTAAATATTTCCCCAACCTATTTTTGCAAACTTGATTTTTCAAACGTGCGATTTTTAACTCTAGACACTTGAACTTTATCCCCTTCTCTCAATAGTTTCTTTACAGGTTTTTTCTTATTTAAAAACTTTTCAATATTTTCGCCTCATTTACTTTCTTTTTATTCTGATAAACATCTTTTGGAGATACTCCATGCAAACTCCTGTGAGGGGCTTCGTTGTATCTTTCAACAATCAGCGGGAGGTAATTAACATAATTAAAACCACAAATGACGGTTAAAGTACGTCTTATCATCAGCTTGAGTGTCTGAATAAATCTCTCAGCATGACTTGCTTTAATTTCGTGATTATACGTGTGAAATACTGAAAAACCATATTTTTTTGTACTTTCTTTACGTATCTTTTAAAATTCGCCCCCTTCGTCACATTGAATCTTTTTCGGTATGACATTATTCTCTTTTAAAATCAACTCAAATTTCTTTCACATATTCACTCCTTTTATATTTTAACGGCTTAACAAAAGCATAACGTGAGGCGACATCAACACAAACGAGCAAATATCTGTATTGGTAATTATATCTTGATAAATCATTCATTTCTGCCAAATCTACAGACCATTGATCGTTTACGTTATTTACATGAATTCTTAAACGTCTATACTTTTTTAAAACTCGATTATGTAAAGAATAAGCGTCTTTTTGTTCATCTTTATCAAATTTTTCACCTTTCAACAGTCTAGAAGCTTTCTTAATTAAATCTGCATCAACTTCGGGTTTTTTTACATTTCTTCGTTTACCCATCATTTCTAATCACCCATCTGCAAAAGAAAGGCAATACCTCTTATATAATTCACTTAGTCGTTCTTTACCAAAGTTATTAAATATGTCTCTCACTAGATCAACCCTTGTATTTCTGCATGCTATCTGATCATATAAACACACGCAATCTTCAACGTCTCTTCCTGAAAGCTTCATAATATTAAATAGCTGCATCATACATTGTATTACCTCTTCGTTGTCACTATCTAACACTGTTGTGCGTTGTTTACGTTGCTTTTCTTCCCCATACCCCCGTCATCGTTCTTCGTCAACTTTCTTTTCTTTTCAGGAACAGATTTCTTTTCAGTTTTTGTTTTGAGAGATTTTTGAAAGTCTTTCAATCGTGAATAGACGTCGTCGAAGGGCCATTTCTTTCAAAACAAAAAACCGATTTTCACATCTGCCCACTCTTTCTTCTTTGCATTTTCAATAACTTGTGCTACATCTGTTAACACAACAGGGTCTGGATCAAGATCTACTACATCAGGTGATGTTTGTCTCTCATGTCTGTCTCGTTTAGCAAATTTTCCTACTTGATTAATTACTTCAAGACCTCCAAACTTCGCACCGGCATTTTGCAAGATAGTTCTCTTTAAATCTTTCACATACAATATTTCATGCATGTCGAAGTCAACATCAAAGCTAAACTCATCGTCGTTCTTCTTATAATATTCAAAGCATTTTAAAAGTTTATCGAATGCTTCGTTTTCTATAGGGAGTGTACACGTAGTATAAAAACCCTCGATTTCTTCCACTATTGTGCCAGAGCATAGGTTGATTTGATTGTTATGCCATATAATTTTCTCCTTACCCCCTTTCAAACTCAGAAAATTTGGGGCGTATTCAGCCGCTGCAGTGTTGGCTACAATTTTGTTATGGGTATCCATTGTTTTGTCTTACAGGAGCATTAGAGAGGTAGAGTGCGAGTGACAAAAAACGAGTCGCTTCTTCTACCCATAACGTTTCTATCATTTTATTTTTTTAACAGTAAAATCATACATGCAAAAAGAAATAAATGCGTGTAAAATGCATGACATTTCTTACTAATAAGATACTCTATAATTTCATCTTTATATTCCATATACATTATGTCCATAAATAATTGACATTCATTTTTGGAATCAAAAACGATTTGACCGACAACATCATTAATATACTTATCTATTGCTAAGATAAAAAATTTATCACTTGTTTTTGAGGTTGGCACATGTGATATTATAATTAGAAGAAATCTTTTTTATTGTGTCCTCATATTTCCTTATAATACTGTCCAACAGTTTATTTAAATCTGGTCGTAAATTTGATTCAACAAAAAATCCTGGAAAACCGCAAAATTCATCCCTATAAGAAGTGAAAGTGAAAAAGTGAAAGCAACTTTTGGATATAGAAGATTAAGAATAATTCTTGATTAAAGAAAATTGGTACGCACATACCTCCCCATTATACACGAAATACCCTGCACGCAGATGATTCCCTGTTAAACAACACGTGTCGAAATGTGTTGCTATCTTCAACATCACTAGTATGTAGGTTAAAAACTCTTTGGAACAAATCGTGGAACTTTTCTGTATGTAATGGTTCTTTTAGACCAATATAGCAATATGTGGCATCAAATGAACACACTACACACTTGTTTTTTTTCACACACAAATCTTACTTTGAAAATACCGTTTTCACTTAACAGATGTCCACCTTCATTTATATTTGATTGTAATTGAATCCAGTCTTCTGGTGTAAAACCACGTATACGTGCAAGTTCGTAATATTTAAGCATTACTAAAAGAGGGTTGTATATTTGCAACAGATGTAAATAATGGTGTGTTCAGCGAGAATATTCTGCACGCAGGTGATGTTATCGGGTTGATTGCTAAGTAGTCAATCACATTACAAATTTTGATGTTGTATATAAAAATGCTGAAAACTTCGAATAAATATCGCAACTTTCTTACTGATATTAGAACGTTTGAGTTAATATAACACACTACACCACCATTTTTTTCATGCATAAATTTCAATTCAGAAATACCATTCCTAATGAACAGCTGTTTCACATTACGTATGTCTGAGTCTAATTTCATCCAGGTTTCCGGTGTATAATGCATACAAACGCGTATGAACACCCTAACATTTTAAAACCAATTATACGAATAGACTATCATAACATCAAACGTAGAATACTCTTTTAGGGCAATTCCGAACTTCTTCCCTTTATATAGGGTATTTGGTTTTTTTAAAATCAATGTCACATGTGAGTATTAAATCTTCATCAACACCGATATTAAAGTTCAAATTACAACCCTTGAAATTTGCCTCGGCACTCGGCAATTGCCGAGGTAAATGCCGAGGCAAATTACGCTTTTTCATTGTTTACCTCGGCAA
>JAODVM010396044.1:0-10586 GCA_025400095.1 Phenganax marumi
GAACGAAGAATACCTCCACTTCTTATATCTCCTAGATAGAAAAAGGACATATTGCAGTACCGCACATTTAACATTAAACGTGTTCCCCATTACTATGCATGCCCTCCATTTAATCTTTTCTCGAATAGGTTTGTCCTTGGCACGCTTAAAAAATAATTGTGTGATTAAAACGCCCATCTGTTCTATGTGGCCACTGCATGTATAAGTAAAGAAGACGTTCTCAAAATAAGGAACGACGTATAAAGCAAGAAGCAATTGTTTTCAAGTAGCTTGAAATTTAATGCATTGATTTTAGCGATGGCATGCCAGTGTGCTCCGCGAAAACTACTGGACATGACATTATCGGACATAAAAACAAAGGCTAAAAAGTTAAGCAGTGAAAAACCAGTTAAATCTATGCAAAAAAATCTTTCAAGAAGATTAAATTGGATAAAAACAATCGAAAATAACTGAAACAATGAAGAAAAGTCAAACAAAAGGAATGGTTGGCCAGTACTCTACAGTACCAAAGTGCCCTACCGACAAAAAATCGTACCCAACTTTACTCATTAGCGGTGATAAAGGTTCAACGCCTTAGAAATTATCTTCACAAGAAATCTCTGCAATATGTACAGAGATTTACTTAAACATTGAATAATATGCACTACGTTCCCCAGTACGCCAGCATACGCAACGCCTTCAAATTCGTCTCTAAACCAGTTTGTTTTCTGCCCGATAACGAGCTAATTATGCTGGTGATGCAAGGTAACTAGAACGCCCGCTTATTCTCTACAGCATCTTTCAACGGAAAGAAAACGTTTTCAGGAACGATACAATGGGTAGTAAAAAGAATTTCAAAAGTGATTCTTTAATATTTTGAGGCTGCAAACGACATTGTCAACTGCTGTGGCACAATCAGTATACGCGTATTCGGCAATTATACGAGAAATTGATGACTCGATTGTTTCCATGTAAGGAAGCAGTGTTTACAAATGCTATGGGGCAAAAATAACTCCCTGATGAGGAAAAAACAGCTTATTTGCTCAAATTTCAAAGAATTCGAATAGAATTATATCCCACACTTGCAAATTGGCTTTTAAAGCAGAATTTCTAAAATTATTGCCGCAACTCTTAAACAAATATACATAAATAAACTAAAACTGTTGTCCTCGTTCATCCTTCAGTGTTTGTATTAAATTACTTCGATGGTTAAAATTAGAGGCTCCGGTGAGATTTGAACTCACGACCTTCTGTTTACGAGACAGACGCTTTAACCGCTAAACCACAGAGCCTGTCCGGCGAGAAAAGCTTAACACATTGATGTTGGTAAATAAACACGGAGCATACACGGAGAAGTCTCTAAATTCTATTTACTAGACCACATAATTATGACCTTCATCTTCATTTTTGTGATTTATTGCAACTTCTGTACTATTCTATGGTTTACTTTGCTGAGCTGACTCACTGATCTCGAGGCAAACTTGCTGCTATAGCTACTTCACATGCAAGCTACTGTGGAGTTTGAAGAATTGACACTACGATTGTACGCTGATGTTTGAAACTGAATAAATCTATAAAGAATGATAATCATAAAACTTGCGTTAGTGGGGAATCGAACCCCGGTCTTCCGCGTGGCAGGCGAGAATTCTACCACTGAACCACCAACGCAAAGTCCGTGTAGTGACCAAACAATTTTGTGAGTTTTATTGACGTGATCCGAAGTAATTCTTCCCCGGTCCAATAATCTAACGATTCCAAACGACAAAATGCGTGGTGGATAGAGGGTTGGATTTTGTCTTTATTATATATTATATACTGTATTACTTTGTTAATTCATGTAGATTACGGCCTTCGTATAGCAGCACGAACGTACAATGACAACCTCAAGAGTAACATAGCCCTCACACGTTTTGGCTTACTCTGCAATGGCTTGTGATATAGCTAGCAGCGAGTTTGACTCCAGAGATGGGAATCAACTCATCGAAGTCGAACAGGGGAAACAACAGAAACTGCAAAAAATAACAACAATTGAAGGTTCTGTGCAGCATTGTGAACAGAATCTGGCGTTTTCCCGCTATTGTCCGTGTTCAATTCCAGGCATGTGAAACTTCCTGCTCAGATTGGCTTCGTAGCTTAGCTGTTATATCGACTGTCTAGGAAACAGGAGATTGTATGTTCAAATTTTGGTAGAACCTATGACTTTAACCAATGAAGTAATTCGTAGAAAACGCATGCTGAACGACAAGCGATCACATTAAAATTCTCGTTCATGCGTGTATATTAATTGCCAATGACTCCATTCCAGTAAAAGCATTGCTAAACTGTTTTAAAAAATCACTATTCATGTAGGGAATAACCTCGTTTTCCAATCCTTTGAAAGTTGAGCAAAAAAGCAGTGCTTTCCTTATCAAGGAGATACGCTTGTGTAAACGTTTCTGCCAACAAGTGATGAATTAAAAACAGTAAGATAAACAGGCCTACGGCTAATGTGAACAGAAAACATTTGGTATCGACGAATGAAGGTATGGACAAACTCCGCTGCAAAGTATGATGTCGCCGTAAGAAAAATAACTTACTAACGTGCAGAGAACAACCTCATTCGACTCAAGGTTGAGGGCAGGGAATCTGCCAGGGAATATCCGAAGCATTTGTTACGCAATTTTGCAACATATCTTTACGCATTTTCCGTGTATTGATGAGGAATTTCTCAGGGAATTCAAGTTTTAGATTCTTGGAGAAACCGACAAGCTGCCTCAAAGCTATTTGCAAGCAAGCTACGTCAAGCGTTCCTCTAGTGGGTTCCTAGGTTGATTGCAATTTACCTTCTTCCATTTGCAATTTGAAAAACTCATTCGCAAATACCTTCAAGGAGTTTGCAATATTCCAGGGCCAATCAAAAGTTCCTCATTTCCGACTTCACTTCCTTTCTTGCTACTTATCTCTGTTTCCTAATGTAATGCAGTGCGTTATAACTGAACTGCCTTTTATTCTTACAAAAAACAAAGTTATATCAACATTTTACTGTTTAAATCGAAAAGAGAAAAACTTTCTTGTTCAAAACATGTTTGCAATTTTACATAATTATTACTTCGCCGACGTGACATTTCCACATTTTGTACTTGAATTATAATGCCCATACTTCCACTGTGATCGGAAATTTTTCGAGCTCCACGAGACTTCAAGCTACTTTCCCCCAGGAACTACAATCTAACGGGATGAAGTGTCGACACAAGTTACCGCTGTAGTGCTCAGGTCTGAACGGAGAGGGAAAGACGACCGCAGCAGGCTACACTGAAATATACGTTCCCAGACAGAAGGTGAGTTTAAGGCAGTTGCGGTAACCACACTTCCCATGAAGTGTTGTAGGCTCCGTAGCTTAGCGGTTAAAGCGCCTGTCTTGTAAACAGGAGATCGTGAGTTCGAATCTCGCCGGGGCCTAAAGTTTTAAATATCCAAATAACGTTTTCATCAGAACGGCAAACCATCAATTTATATAATTAAATAATAACTCGCTCCAGAAAGTCCAGAAAAATCAATTTTTCAGTGCTAAATGATTTCCTATTCGAGTCTTTCAAAATTTGGGAAAGAAGCAGTACGTCTCGTATTAAGGACTGATATGTGAGCATCTGCAAACACCTTGTTCGTGCATGTTGGAGCCATCAATCTCTCGATTGATAGCCGAATACGCGCACTAGTAGTGCCACAGTCCATTGAACATAATTTCAAAAATCTAGTACCGGAAGCAGCGTTAAAAATGCTGGATGCGTGACCAGGATCCATAAGAAAGAGTTTAGACGTTCTCTGATGGTCTTTCGATGGCTTACAACAATGATCAAACGTTAGTAATATGTGGGAAAATCTAGTTTTCTCGCAAACAATAACATCTAGAGAAATAATGTATTTTACTGAAACTTTTATTTCTTTTTTAATGAATCGCAAAGGAATTCATCTTGGACTCTAAATTCATCACATGACACTAGTTATCCAGGTTTTCAGATGCACAATATCAGCATAAACACCGTAGTGTCCTGGCTTCGCACAACCAATACCCCAGCTTACTGCACCTATTAAATCCCATCTTCCATTCACGCTACAAACCAACGGTCCTCCAGAATCTCCTTGACATGCATCGATTTTACCTGATAAAAATAATGATTGATGAAACTTTTCTCATCGTTTTCCTTTGGTAGAACCCCAACAATCATAAAAAAGATGAAAACGAGAGCGTTGGGTGAAATTTGCTATAGACGGTAAGGTCTATTCGTATCGTTTACTTATTACAGCTACTGTGTGTACATCCCGCAAAAAAAACTGGAACAATACTTTCGCCAATGTGCATATTATACCACCATTACTTTTATAAATGATGGGTCGTCAACTGTTACTTATCGTTGATTTACATGCCTTTTAGGTGCTTATTACATACTCAAGAAATTTCAACCTCATTTTTGATGCATGATGTGAAAAGGTAATTCAGATGTTAACACAGAATGTTCCGTCTAGACATTATCGGTGTAAGAATTACAGAAAAAGTATTTTGGACAGTTTCAAAATGTACATGCAGTTTGCTATTTTGAAAAATAAACTCGAGGCAAGTTTTAAGCTTTTTTGACGTTCATGTCCCAGCAATTCTACTCACTTTTAATTACAAGGTAATCAGACCCATACTATAAATTGCAAAGTGTATAAGAAAAGACCGTAAAACTGTCCAACTGTTAGAATTTCAACGCCTGAGTCGTTCTAAGTGTACGCATGAACAAAATATTGACAGCTACGCGACCGTGCATACAGTTACAATGTCTTTGTTGTACAGTGTTCCAAAAAAGTGGCACTAAACAAGTTCCCATTTACGCAAAGATGCGTAAAAGATGGATAAGGTGCAATTATTACACAATATAGTTATGAAATCTGCTTTTCACTCGCGTGATTTTTGTCCTTGGGGATTTAAAGCAAATTAAAAATGCACTCGTTAGAGCCAACAAAGCGCAAAGGCTTTCAACTTTAAAGAACTGAATTGTTATTGGTAATTTAAATAGTTTCTGTACATTTTGAGATACCTGATACAAATTATCCTGTTGTTATAATTTGAATGTCTTAGCGCCATAAGAAACCCGCACGTGCATGAACGTCTGCTTCTGGAATTACGAGCGTTTAGAAGCAAGTTGAATAAAAGTGCCACTTTTGGGGGGACACCCCAACTGCGCCCATGACAACCAACCTCTGACAGAACAACATAAAATGAACAATGAACAGTGCCTCTGAGTGTAACAGAATGTGATAGTAAGCAGGTCTGTGAGTAAGTGAACAGAAGAGACGGAACAGCCGCACGATGCACAGGCGATAGAAGCATTAGCACGGAGCAAACGAATACTTTATATTGGATACACGATACTGGAGTGTGCCGGATGAACTGTATATTAAGGATCTTGAAGAACGGATGCCTGCATGATGATACTATGACAGAGAATTCTGAAGTCAGCGATTTCAACCCAACTGCTTCTGCAATAGCTAATGACGAAGGTTCCACTAAGCTAAAAAAAGGATAAAACTGCCCAGAACAGACTCTGAATTGTCAACGGCCAACGATTATTTCAAATTTGCCCTTCAGTCTAATAGTCCAATCAAATCGCTGGATGCCAATTCAACTAAGTAATACAGTCGTTTTTATATCAGGCAATATGTTGGTCCCAAAGCATTTGCAAAAACAGTGTCCGTCTCTGATAGACTGAACCTTTTATCTGTCAGTGAACAGCAGAATTCGCTAATGGAATACGCCACAATAAATGATATTTGGTCGGGTTCAACAAAATATTAGAAGTCGCAATAACGGTTTCTTAAATTTTTCTCGTTTTAGCAGAGTCCTTCACTTTTAAAAATTTTTCTTTTCCTTTGGCAAGTACATTATAGGAAACGCATGCGCGCTAATTAGTTTGCGTCACTAAAGTTATGAGCTGCTACTTAGCGTACAGCAAACAAAGCCATGCGGGACAAGGTTGAACATGGTGTCAGCCTTGTTGTGGACAAATATGCAATGTCACAATAGATTCTTGGAGATTGCCCACCGAATTGAAAAGGAAAAACATTGCAATGACCTTCAAGCTGCTAGCAACCTCGTGTTTTGGTAAAAAAAACACCTTGGTTTTTGTAAAATTTCAAAAAAACACTTGCTTCAGCCATTCTAATAATTTCTTCAAAATTTTTAGAAAATATTGTATTTTCAATAAATGTTATTGCAAAAAGCAAAAGCATGTGTTAGTGTTACCATAGTGTTACCAAAGTATGTAACCAGTAGGATGGTTTTAGCATAAACGACCAAACAAATAAAGAAAAATTAATGTAGTACTCGATGCACATTTTCTTTAATGGCAGCTCTCTCAGTGACATGACATGTCGGGATTTTGATTCAATTGAAATTAAACCAGCTACGATTTCTAGTTTTTTCGGGGTTTTTTGTTCTCTTTAGCTTAAGAATGCATCGCCCGATGACTTGAACATGGTGGCGATTTAATCTTAAAACCAACGAGTATATTTGTAGATCATGCATAGCAACTAAGATCATTGCCTAATGAAATGTTACAAGGCTGAGTCAAACAGTTACACTCGCAAGGTCCTAAAGGGTAAAAGGGAACATTTCAGATTTTCGAACAACTTTTACTCGACATCATCTCAATTTTTGAGCAAAAACTTGGAGAAAATTGTCAATAGTGGACATTGCCTTCTGCCAATGATCAACAAAATTGGCTTTATTTCTACCGATTTTAGAGAGTCTGAATATTAAAATTTTCCTGGGTAGCATGCCCCCGGACCCCCTCCCCCCCTTTAAGCATATAAGCACTACGTTCCCCAGTACGCCAGCATTCGCAACGATTTCAAATTCTTCTCTAAACCAGTTTGTTTTCTGCCCGATAACGAGCTTATTATGCTGGTAATGCAAGGTAGTTAGAACGCCCGCTTATTCTCTACAGCATCTTTCAACGGAAAGAAGGCGTTTTCGGGAACGAAACAATGTGTAGTAAAAAGAATTTCAAAACTGATTTTTTAATAATTTGAGGCTGCGAACAACATTGTCAACTGCTGTGGCACAATTAGTAGGCGTATTCGGCTATTATACGAGAAATTGATGACTCGATTGTTTCCATGTAAGGAAGCAGTGTTTACAAATGCTATAGGACAAAAATAACTCCTTGATGAGGAAAAAACAGCTTATATGCTCAAATTTCAAAGGATTCGAACAGAATTATTTTCCACATGCATTTGCAATTTGGGTTTTAAAGTAGAATTTCTAAAATTATTTCCACAACTCTTAAATACATAAATAAACTCAAAATTGTTGTCCTCGTTCGTCCTTCTGAGTTTGCATTAAGTTACTTCGATGGTTAAAAGTAGAGGCTCCGGTGAGATTTGAACTCACGACCTTCTGTTTACGAGACAGACGCTTTAACCGCTAAGCCACAGAGCCTGTTCGGCGAGAGAAGTTTAACACAGAGATGTTGGTAAATAAACACTGATTATACCCGGAGAAAACACTAAATTCTATTTACTAGACCACATATGACCTTCATCTTCATTTTTGTGATTTATTGCAACTTCTGTACTATTTCATTGTTATATTTTGATGAGTTGACTCACTCATCTCGATTCAAACTTACTGGTAGCTACTTCACAAGCTATTGTGGAGTTTCAAAAATAGTGGGGGGTAGGCTATTGTGCTCCTGACACTACGATTGTACGCTGGTGTTTGAAACTGAATAAATCTATAAAGAACGATAATCATAGAACTTGCGTTAGCGGGGATTCGAACCCCAGTCTCCCGCGTGGCAGGCGAGGATTCTACACTGAACCACTGAACCACCAACGCAAAGTCCGTGTAGTGACCAAAACAATTTTTTGAGTTTTAATGAAGTGCAGTGGCGGATCAAGCTTGCACGGGGCCCCTGGCACAAATATTACTCGGGCCCTTAACTGAATAACGCCCCCCCTGAAAAAAGACTATGCACAGGTAGATATCAGAGAAATTATATAACCAAAATAGTACTATTTACAAACAACGTTTCTGCAAAATGTTTTACAAAAAAAGGATTTTTCTAGCCTTTGCAGAAGCAAAATCATGTGCCAGCTTTGAAAAGTCAAGTGAACGTAAAGTGTCCGACTCCATGCTCATCAGTGACAGACCACTTAAGCGTGTCTGTCCCATCGTGCTACGTGAAACGCTTTTTACGCGTTTTAGTTTTGAGAATGAGCGCTCCCCTGTGCAATTACTGACCATCATGGTGAGATAGATCCTCAACGCAATTTCCACATTTGTGAAGGTTTCACTTAGCTCATTCTGTTTGAGATTGAGGAACATTAATAATTCAATGGACCTCTTCTCGTCCTCCTCTTGAAAAAAAAAATCAAAGACAGACAGAAACAAAATCAAACAAAGTTTAGATTGATAACCTGCGTAGGCCGCAGCATCCCTCCGCTACTATTTTGGATTGAATATACAGAAGGGCAAAAAGTACACCTTGCCAACAACAAATGTGGCGCACGACGCTCGCAGGAGCGTGTGTGAGAGGCTTCCAGCCTTCCTCCCTCTCCCACACCCCACAGGCGGCCGCCAGCGACACGCGTCATATTTGTTGTGCGAACTCACAAGGCGTACGTGCGGCGCTTGCACGTCTGTATCTTTAAACACAAATTAATAGCGAGGGCCTGCTGCGCAAGCTATAAGATCGACGGCCTTCACTACACGTAAAAAATTGGCTTTACAAAGGGCGGGGCCCCTGGCACCTGCCCATACTGCCCCCCCCCCCCCTTGATCCGCCACTGATGAAGTGATCCGAAGTAATTCTTTCCCGATCCAATCTCCAACGATTCCAAACGACAAAATGCGTGGTGGGTAGAGGGTTGGATTTTGTCTTTATTATATATACTATATATACTGTATTATTTGTTAATTCATGTAGACTATATACGGCCTTCGTATGGCAGCACCAACGTACAATGACAATCTCAAGAGTAACATAGCCCTCACACGTTTTGGCTTACTCTGCAATGGCTTGTGAAATAGCTAGCAGCGAGTTTGACTCCAGAGCTGAGAATCAACTCATTGAAGTCAAACAGGGGAAACAACAGAAAGTGCAAAAAATAACAATGAAAATCGAAGGTTCTATGTAGCATAGTGAACAGAATGTGGCGTTTTTCCCGCTGTTTTCCGTGTTCAATTCCCGGCTTGTGAAGCGTCCTGCTCAGATTGGCTCTCTAGTTTATCTGTCGAAGCGACTATCTAGGAAACATGAAACTTGTGCGTTCAAATGTCGGTAGAGCCTATGAATTTAACCAACGAAGTAATTCGTAGAAAACTCATGCTGAACGATAACCGATCACATTAATATTCTAGTTCATGCGTGTATATTACTTGCCAATGACTCCATTCCAGTAAAAACATTCCTAAATTTTTTAAAAAAATCACTATTCATCTAAGTTATGGAATAAATGCGTTTTCGAATCTTTTGAAAGTTGAACAAAAAAGCAGTTCTTTCCTTATCAAGGAGACACGTTTGTGCAAAAGTTTCTGCCAAAAAGTGGTGAATTAAAAACAGTAAGATAAACAGGTCTACGGCTAATGTGAACAGAAAACATTTGGGTATCGACGAATTGAGGTATGTACAAACTCCGCATCAAATGATGTCTCCGTAAGAAAAATAACTTATACTAACGTGCAGAGAACAAACTCATTCGACTCAAGATTGGGGGCAGGGAATCTATACTGGGAAATATCCGAAACGTTTGTTATGCAATTTTGCAACATATCTTTACGCACTTTTTAGTGTATTGATGAGGAATTTCCCACGGAATTCAAGTTGTTAGATTCCTGGAGAAACCGACAAGCTTCCTCAAAGCTAGTTGCAAGCAAGCTACGTCAAGCTTTCTCTTTTGGGTTCCTAAGTTGATTTCAATTTACCTTATTCCATTTGCAATTTGAAAAACTTGTTCGCAAATACCTTGAAGGAGTTTGCAATGTTCCAGAGCCAATCAAAAGTTCCTCATTTCCGATCCCAAGCTCCTCACTTCCTATTGTGCTACTTATCTCTGTTTCCTAATGCAATGCAATGCGTTATAGCTAAACTGCCTTTTATATTCACAAAAAACAAAATTTTATCAACGTTTTACTGTTTAAATCCAAAAGGGAAAAACTTTTTTGTTCAAAACATGAGGGTTTACATAATTATTACTTCGCCAACGTGACATTTCCACGTTTTGTACATGAATTATAATACCCATACTTGCACTGTGATCGGAAATTTTTCGAGCTCCACGAGACTTTAAGCTAATTTCCCAGGAAATACAATCTAAGGAGATGAAGTGTCGACACAAGTTACTGCTGTAGTGTTCAGGTCTGAACAGAGAGGGAAAGATGACTGCAACGGGCTACACTGAAATATATAAGTTCCCACACAGAAGGTAAGTAACTGTGACTGTAACTGTAATTGTAACTGTAACTGTAACTGTAACTGTAACTGTAACTGTAATTGTAACTTTATTTAGCCACGGTAAACTCAATCAGGACTTTACAACAATTAATGGACAAAATATGATTTACAAAGTATAGAAGAATAAAAAAA
>JAODVM010396155.1:0-27167 GCA_025400095.1 Phenganax marumi
ACGGAGAAGTAATAACAGAGCAAAGAGTAAACTAGAAACATGGCGCAAATTGAACGTATACTTTTCATACTGTTCTATTGCAGCGATTTGATTTTTTGTCTGAGCATAGTGGTACATTTCAGCGTTGTAATCCAGCGTACGATCGCCATTCTAAAAATAAACATATACTTCAGCAGAAAGCAGTCGGTATTGGTGCAGCTAAATAGACTTTTCCTAATGGAACAAGGGACTGGGTCTAGTCGTAAATCGCACTGCTTCTATCGATAGTTTGGAGAAAAAGATCGTAGGAAAAGTCATGGAAAATTGCAATATATCTACGCATGCGTATGTCTCTACTACCGGGGCAACAATTTATCCGGCTCCATCCAGAGGAGGTTGGACAGCAGGCCACAAAGCATCACGGGTACTGAGCGCCTAATTCCACGTGTGACTGCATTGACCTTTTGACTGTCGTGCAGTAAACATCTCTTGGTGGATTTCACGCGAAGACAAAATGAATGCTTTTGAAAGACAAGATTGTCAGGCTTCGATACTTCATAAAAATAGCTTATTATACATGTATTGCTGCGATTTGCATCACCGCTTATGTCTTAGCATGTCATTTTTAAATTGCATGGATTTGCTGACGTTCGGTCTAAAGAGTGAGATTAATCTCATATAAAATTACACGTACAAATTTAGGTAATTCGGCATGCATAAAATTTGTTATAAGCGCTGCCAAATATTTTTGGACTTATTATTTAAAATAAAATTGCTGCAATCTTATCAGCTATTGTGAGACCAATAAGTTGTATATTCTATTACAACACGTATGTATATTCTATTACAGCACGTGCATGAATCGAAAGTCTTCGAAATACTCGTCCATTCAACGATTACCACTCTTGGTACAATATAACTTGACTTCATTGATAGAGCTATCTCCTATAAAACTATAATAGGCGCAATTTTTGCAGATGTCACATATGAGTGTAACCACTTCAATGTCGAATATCTTATAAACTACTGGGGATTCCTCGGGATCCCTCGAGCAGATTTGAACTTTAGACATTTGCTTTCAACATCTTTCAAAAATCAAGAAAATCGAACCATAGGAACTCGAAATATTTTATTTAGCAGCGGTCTTAATCGACTAACTAGGCACACCCACATTTTAGCTACTATCAATAGCCCACTGTAGTGTTTGGGTAGCTTTAGGAGAAAACATTTGCATTGTCCGCAAGATCACTTGAAATTGAGAAATAAATATTCAAGTCTGAAGATCACGACTCAAGCCTGGTGTTGTAGTACAATAGGACTTGCGATATCTTTGAAAAAAAATCGAAGGTAAACGTTGTTTTTAACATTGTTTTGACATTTCAAGTGTGTCGTGTCGTTGTGACGTGATGACTCGCTGCCAAAACTGAGCGTTATCACTTCAATGTCGAATATCTCAAAAACTACCAGGGCACCACCGGGACCATTCCAGCAGATTTGAAGCTTACAATATTGACTTACCAACTACAAAAAATGAAGAAAATCGAACCATGGGAATTCTAGATATTTTCTTTTAAACATTGTAAACATATTTTGATTTGAGTCAACACGTCACAGGGAGTCCACCAACTTCAAATACCAAAATAACATTGAAAATATAGTTTACCTCAGAGATTTTTTCAGAGTTCACTAGATCTTTTGTAGTAGAACAAATAAACCTGAAAGTTAGCTCGAATATTTCACTATTAATATTTTTTCTATATTTATTTTGCGTCGAATGCAAATTTTTCTGCCTAAAAACACGACGAAAAATACTGCAATTCTATTGGTCGAGAGCTCGCGTGGCAACTCGCTATTAGCTGTCCAACCTCCTCTGGGCTCCGTCTGAAAACCATCTGTGTTAGAATTAACCTCGTTTCGAGTGAACAAGCGGAACCAGGACAACTTTTGGTCGGTCCCAAATTCCTCCAGTCTCGTGTGAACGTAGTCTATGTTTCATGGTGTAAGTCGCCGCCATCTTTTCCTGCTGCCGTGTTTGCGTGAAGTCCCAAATATTCCAATAAATTTGGCAGACGACAAATTTGTCGTCTGCAAATATACTTACCTTAGATGGTGTAGTTTTGCAACCTTTCTCCTGTATCTTTACTCCAGGAATGTAATCATTTTTCTTGACCTTATCATCATTATGATGAAGTCTACGGAAAAAAAGTTATATCAGGAAACACTTCTTCCTTACATAATTCGCGTACGTGTTTATGATTGGCTCGCAGTTGAGCTCATGACCCATAGCGTTCTACTGTTCACCATTCCATAAAATTTATGGGTTTTCTTTTCAATTCTGTACCAATATGGCGATTTATGACGGGTACACACGAGCAGGCATTGAGTATGTTGTATATTTGGTATTTAATATGGCTTTCCGGATAGTTCAAAGTGTTCTTCACCATCTACCAACGAAAACTGCTTGTGTATCAGTTGTATAAAAAAGATATTTTGTCTCGAAGTTTTCACCGAAACTGTTTTTCATTTTTAGCAGTCAAAAAATACTTCAATATCTTACTGGATGTCGTAAAAAGTTTTAGTACGAGAAATGTCTATCCATCTACAACATATTTAGCTCCTAATCGACTCTTAAACACGAAGTGAAAGGGTCAAAAAGAGCGTTCAAAGACAAGTCGTTGAGTAATCGCATTTGTGTTGCTACAGCAGTCTACATCACGAAATCTAACAAAAGGAAACTTTTCCCGAAACTCAAAATAAAAAGTTTGTGATTTGTCCAGCTTCAATGATCACCTTGTTTACGACTTAAGTTCTCGATAAACGCGTCACCCTTAGCAGAACTATAGAATTAGGACGCGGTACATTAGTTTCTTCAAACACAGTAAAGGATGTTCTCCATGGTGGTAGAGTCATAATAGCACCGAAACGTAACTGGTTATATCAGTAATGCTGTATTTCATTTTGTAAACAATAGTTTCAACATAAAATAAATCGAATCTTCACGGACGCATCGTTGAACTCGCGTCATAAAATGTCAAGGTTCCCTAATATGAGCTATACCAACATTAAGCAAAATACAAAAAAAAATAGACACTTACTTATACCAACAATATCCTGATAAAATAATGCCAGCCACACCAGATAGTGTACATGCTATGATTATGACTAAACAAGGACAAAAAGAACAAATATGGAGAAAATTTTCCCAACTCATTGCCTTCTCCAATGCCTGTACTTGATACAAGCACCGGAAAAAAGCAAACAATTAATCTTGACGAAAACTTGCAGTTGCCAGGCATATGAAATATCTCACAAAAACTCGCTTATTAAATCAAACAAATTAAACGAGTACGCGCTAGAAATTAAAGTGCCTACATCTAGGTCACGGATTGTACATTATTTAGAATATTCGAATGTTTAACGAAGAATTGCAATATATTTTCTCATGCAAAAACTTCGTCTTCATTGATTCAAAGTGGTAGCCTAAAATGAAGGTCAAGTGCTGTACGTATTTTAACCTTTGAATCATTTTAAGACGAATTGCAAAACAACTTCTTATGCAAAACTTCACCTTCGTTGATTTAAAGTGCCTATATATCAAGGTCAGCCGATGTACAATTTCATATATGGCTTTGAATCATATATTTTACCATGCAAAACTACACTGTCATGGATTTAATGTGCCTACATTATGAACAGCGAGGGATCGCACATATTTATATTATTAGAATGATTTTAAGAAGAAGTGTAATTTATTGTATCTTTTCATGGGAAAACTCACTTTACATACATGCATTGCCGCCGTTTTTCCCGCGCGGACAAAGTATATTTAAAGGCTAATTTCCAGTGCGGCCGCATTGATCGCGCGGGAGGAGCGGACGCACTTAAACTCAAGCTTTCACAACTATCAAACTCATGTTTCAAACGTAGGTAGCTAGGGAGGTAATACTTTATAACTTTTCGAATGCTCGCATGTATGGTGATTTTATACCTGATATAAGATTTTTTGAAAACTCCACGCGGACCGAAAGGTTTGCTAAAATAAATTTACGTGGTGTTCCACTAAATCTCAGATTAGGACGCAATGGAAGTTCGCAGCATGCCAAAACATGCCCGTTTCAATCCCCCACGAAACACTGAATTTTTCCACACAAATTTATTGTTTTTTAAAGTGCATGGTAAAAAAATACTTTGCAAAAAATACAGAAAAGGGCTGACATACATTTAATTATAAATACGAAATTGAAGAGTAATCTGAGATTGAAATTAAAGCATGTGAACGAAGTTTTTTCTGCAATCATTTCAGGAATGATATAAGTGTCCTTAAAATTACATTATTTGATTTTTTCTTAATGACAAAATGAAAGAGCTCGTTTGAATTTCTGTAGCATTAAGTTTGTGTAAAAACTAAAACTACGTTACGAGCCGCCAAACAGTTCTGAAAACCAAACTGAGCTTGCTCTGGTTCTTATCACGGAAAATGACTCATTCTCAACTTGCCTGAAATGACATTGAGCATGGCAAAGACACGTTCCAGAGAGCAATGGCTCCTGCATTTTGTGCCGCAATGGTATTCACAATAGCAAAGCATCTTACACGATAAAATGGCTCGTGCAATTTGTTTGACAATGATTTTAACCTTGATTTAAGCATAGCATAGCATGCTAGACGATGCAAAATCACTCCTTGGTTTACATGAAAAAATAACGAAATATAATGAGTCCAAAACCGTTTAAATACTGTTGGTTACTGTTGACAGTCGTTAATCACGGACAATTGTTTTGTTAAATTAAAGCTTTTCAATCAAATTACTTGTTTTGTTGAATTGAAGTTTTCCCCTTCACAATGATTTTGACCATTGCAAAGCATGTTTCAAATTACAATGACTCGTTCAAGTTTACTCACAAAGCCTTTGACTATTGTAAAGAATGTCACAAGGTACAACGACTCGTGCAACCTTTCTCAGGAAGCCTTTGACCATTGCAAAGCATGTTTCAAATTAACAATGACTCGTTCAACCTTTACTCACAAAGCCTTTGACCAGAGGCGCCGGAAGCAATCTAGGGCAGAGGGACAGCATCTCGAGAAAGGGCAGTTCATTTTACTTTGGTAAACAAGCAAAAAAGCTTAAACTTTGGAAAACTGCCAGTCTTTAGTAAATATATTATGGCGAAAATACATTTTAATATGTTAGATATTGCGTAAGTGTCTAAGATCGTAAACCCATGCACGTTTTATTTACTTCGAATGCATTACTTTCTGAAAAAAAAATTAAATTTAGGTTGTACAATAATCTCTGTGAGCAAAGGGCATAGCTGCCGCTGCTCCCCCATAAGCAAGGGGCAGGGGGGACAGCTGCCCCCACTGCCACAAAGTAGTAAAGACTCCTGCAACTAGTCTGCCAATGAATTTGACCACTGCAAAGTTTTGCCAAGTAAGTTACACAGTACACTAATGTAAAATGCCAGACTAGTGCAAAGATACTCCTTGCACGATATTCGCGTATTGCAACAGAAGTTGTCCAGCAACGATTATGTTGAAATCTGCAACATCGTGCAATGAGCAGTTTTGCACTAGAATGCCATGTTGTGTCGTTTCCTCATTAAACAGCATTGCAGCCCAGAGTGTCCAAGCAAAAACAACAAAAGATATTCAACACTTACTTAAGAAATATACATCAGGAATATCATCATCGTCGCCTTCACTATGTTTTTGAACCGGATGCTTGTCACCAAAGTCCCGTGATTTTTCCACAATTTCATCAGAGCCTACATTGTTACTTTTTTCTGTTTGTAAAACTTTGTTCCCAAGTTTCTTTAGTTCAGATATTTCAACATCAGGTTGTAAAACACTGTGGTCATCTTTAAAAGCTATTGATTTATCTTGGATATCTTCTTTCATTTCTAAGTCAATCAATAATTGGTCACTAATATCTTCTAGACTTCTTCTGCATTCTGGGTTAATGCTCGGATCGCAGTTTTCCAATCTTTCAAGAACATCTTCTTCTTGTGCATAGATTGGATCTGGAAATTTTAAGAAGAAGTAGTTAACTATATCAAGTAAGAAGCAAGAATCTCATCCCAGTGGCGGATCCTGCGTTAGTCAGCGATGGCCATTAAAATTCAAAATACGTTAATAGCAATTCTATTGGCAGTGAACTTCTAAAGAATAGTTTATAATCAAATTCTTACCAATAGAATAGTTTTTGAGGTATTTTGAATTTTAAATATTATATTCATGAGTGACTAACGCTGGATCTGCCACTGTCTCCTCCGCTGACATAATATATACATCTGTACTGCTTGCTCCTACGCTTTTTGACTTCAGGCTTGTGTGGTCAATTGAAAGTCACAAAAACTGACGAAAATGAGAGCATTGTGACATCGCTGACTCTTCAAATAAAGACAGGAATACTGGTCAGCAGCCGACTTCATAAGGAAACACTCTCATAATTTCAGCCATCTTGGATCACACTTTTTGACGCCAAGCAAGCAGTCCAGATGTATATTATGTCAATAGTCTAGCTCATCCTTTTGAAAAAAATTTTCAGGCAGAAGGTAGATTAAAATATACATATGGCATCATGGACTGACACTTCAGAGACTGAAAATGACTCAGAAAAATAACAAAACCACAAACAAACCTTAACACTAAAAGAGCAGCACAAAATTATTGCTATTACAAAGTTGTACTAAGTTTACCAAAATTAGCATAAATTAGCATAAATTAGAATTATAAATTAGCATTAATTAGTATGAATTAGTATTAATTAGTATTAATAAACTAACATAAAGTAGTATTAATCAGTATTAATAAACTAGTATTTACTAGCATTATTTAATATTAATCAGTATTAATAAATTAGCATAAATTAGTATTAATTAGTATTAATAAATTAACATTGATTAGTATTAATTACTACAAATTAGTACTGTTTATGGTCATTAGCAAAATTTTAGAAGCATACCATTTATAAGGCATGTACATGTAGTTAACCTTTGTATGCCTGCTAATTTTCAGTTGCACTTTCCAATCTAAAATTTTGTTTGTTATTCTTAACACTCAGCCACAACCTGTACTCAGCTTCTAAAGTGGTAAATAGCAATCCGATAACTTCATAAGAGCAAATTGTCAGAGTTTAATTAGCTTGGCACACTTAGCAAAAGTCACACACTGCCCTGCCTGTGACCAGGTTGTGTTCAGTCACATAATCCCATATGCCTAGCCCTGAAGAAACATATGATAATTACAGTTAAATTTCATTGGGTTACAGTCCATCTCATACTTAAATGTAAAATAAAGGAATGACAATGGATACTTCTCCACACTCTGCATTTCAAACACCAGGGAGCGGTTGTTCAAAAGGTGGATAGCGCTATCCATTGGATAGTGATTTTTTGTAGCCTTGGTAAAATTTCCCGTTGGTCGTTATAACATAATATTACGACTGATATCGATAGATTAAAGTCTCTAATATTTATATCGCTTATCAAATGGAAGTTTCGACATGTTTTCTCCGATTTTATCAATGTTGAAAAATTCACTATCCAATGGATAGCGCTATCCACCTTTCGAACAACCGGCCCCAGTTTGTTACACAGCATCCTCGTTCAATCAGTCAGTAGGGAAAGGTTTTCAATAGTGTTTAAAGAAACAAGGTTTTTGCTTGTGTAATGTTCACCACTGGCTTATTCAATAATTATACGTACGGGCACATTGTGCTTTAATAAATTAATCAATATCATACCACAACCATAACTACGGGTGAAACGCAAGCATGATCAATTACACAAAAAAAAAACAGAATATGGATTAATATGTTAATAAAGCAACCATGTTCATGAATGAATGTTTCTTTTTTTGATAGAGGACCCAACACAAATGTCTTTGTTTCAAATATAATACAAAGACTGTAAGGAGATATTAGACTTATTTGAAGCAATTACCAAACGTGAATGTCAAGAGGGCAAACCATGGACACTTACTCTAACGAGAAATTTGTGGTCTGTCACAAGCATTAAACAGATTTTATCACGCTTCTAAACCGTGACCACGCTTAAATCTCAAACGCACACCTTCCCAGAGAAGGGATATATAAATGCTTCATATATATTGATCAAGAGCTGTCAAGGGGTTTTTGTATAAACGCCTCCACACTCGATGTCCTGCTGGCTAGAAAGTCTCATGTGGTTTCGATTCTTGCCACGCACAAAAAGCTCTTGCACGAAACCTGTTTGCACAAACACACAAATCGGCAACATACTATTTCGCATGCATCTAGTTTATCTTTCACAAAATTCAGCGCTAGTTTCCATCTTTTACTTGCGATTAACCGGTACTGCCGTTGAAACTATCAAAATACAACAGCTGCGTGTGTACAGTAGTTTCAAAACATCTGCACGCTTCGAGAAGCGCGACCGAATATTATCTAAAATAGCTCTAACCTAACATACATCGAGGAGAAGACCATCATTCTACGGTGTATTTGAGCTTAAACGACCACGTTTTGGAGATTGTAGATCGATTTTGTTTACTACTGACGAAAAACTACCGAGCTAAACGAAGCATATAGTGTACAGATGGCAATATGCAAATTTTAAAACTATTTTAATCGAGTGATTCGGCTGCAGGGGAAGTTGAAGTCACATAGGTTTACACACGAAATCCGTTAGAATGTAAAAGCTGGAACATATTATACTGTTTTAGACGAACCCATAGCAATTTCTACCACATAAACACGCCAAGCTAGTCAGCACACAAAAATATCGATAATTCAAAATATGTATATATACAATAGTATTTGCTCAGTATCATGTCTTTAACTAACCTAGTCTTTCGAGCGTAATTTCATACAAATAGAATACGTGTAGCACAAATTAAAAAGCCATGTACTTACTAAAACATTCGCCGTCGATTTCGAATAAGCAAGCACCGCATTTTTCGTTCACACAACTTCGCCAAATCGCCTCACATTCGGTCTGCTTCGCCGGCGTACATCGCCCTAAAAATCCAACGAAACCAGCATTTTAGAAGGGGTTTTTTACACGTAAATTCACCAAACTACGCTTCTCGTACCTCCTCCCCCTTGAATTTGTAAAAACTGAGTTAAAATCCACAGTAGAAACACGTCAAAAATACTGGACATTCTAACGAACCGTTTCACACCACCTTCGTATTTTCATTTTGCTCGAATACATCGAGATTACGAAAACCCGAAATTTGGAAAGCGGAACCACGGAGCCCGGACTCTGGAACGCGGAAACCAAAAAATCGATTGATTCGATTCCCCCAGCCCCGAGAACAACTTTTCGAGACAACTTTCTGACTAGTTAACTTCCTCGTGAGTAGGACGAACAGGTTTTCTTTGAAAATTTTCTAAACAAGTTCAACTCCTCGTGTGTGCGATGAACAAATTTTTCTTGAGAGTCGTAAATGACTCACGTCAAGCCGCCTACAGACGGACAACTTTTCCTAGACAAGTTTTATTTGCTCGTGTGCTACAGCAAAAGTTGACAATTTTTCCTAGTCCTAGTTTTTCCTAGTCATGCTAGCTTTTGAACAAGAAAAGTTGCTTGTGTGTACTGCCAACAAGAAAAACCTGACAAGTTAATTCATGTGCAGTAGGGCTCTGCGGATTATTGATGTATTCGGGGCGACTGTTTTGATTTATTAAAGTTTCAAAATTTATGTTTTTTGGGATTCAGTCGTTTATACTCGTTTTACTATGAAATAGAAAACTTGTTAATAAAAACTTGTTCACTGTACACACGAGCAAGTGATGTCGTCAAAAAAAACTTCTCAAGGAAAAATTGTCCGTCTGTACGCGGCTTTAGCGGCCATGATTTCGAACAAGGCTCTTCGTCAAGGAAAAATTCATTGTCAATTTCAGTCGTCGTACGAACAAGCAAATTGTCTTACTCGCAATTGGACTTGACCGAGTTTTCAAGCACTCGGGCTGGAACAAATGCTAAGTCCTCTTTCTCGGCTAAATATTAATTAACAAATTGGTGCCAGAAAGCTGAAAACTGTCCTCCTCAAGTAAGCAAAAGCCAAGCTTTAATGAATCTAAGACTGATATCATCCATTACCTCAGCTTTGCTTTGATGCTGTTCAACATGGCCTTTTTTAAGGATTTGTCAGTGGAGGGGCCGACTGCGAAAAGGGACTTTAATTAAGATACGAGCGGGGGGGAAAGTAGGAAGGAAAAGGCTTGTGGGAGATCTGGGGGTCCTCTCCCAGAAAATTTTTTTGAATTTGTGAGCTCAGAAATGATTTCCCGCTATTTCAGTATGATTTTTGCTCATTTTTTTAATAAAGGGACGTTTACTGGGGAGGGGGGCAAAAACGTTTACTGGGGGGCAACATAAGGGGTAGAGGAGCTTTAGCCCCTCTAGTCTATATGTTAAAAAAGGCCCTGCTGTTCAAACAAGGACAAAGGTTCAGACACACAGGACGCGATTCGGCAACGCCACGCGAGATTTTTCGACTTTCATTAATAGGTAAGTTTGATTCTAATAGGATTTTTATAATTTTGCATGGCGCCGAAACATGGTGTATCCACAAACTGATGTTTATATTATTGTTTGCGCCATGCAAAAAAAATTATAAAAATAAATATACGTGGTGTATCCACAAACTGATGCTGATATAAGTTTGATTCTAGTTGAGATTCTCCAGGTAATAAAACACTGTATATAATATTTTTAGTTATTTAGTCTACATGTCTGTTAAAGTTTTCTTTCGATGGATAGATTTATTTGCTTTCTTGAAAACTAAATCGCGTCGCGCCTGCCGAATCGCGGTAAGTCGGCTGTGTCTGGACTTGAAACGCCATTAAATAACAAGTACAAGCACGAATATTGACGCACGTTGGTTCACCTTTGCCATAATTTAATGCCTGCTTAAAAACATCTGGACAAGATCCGAAACATAGCCAAAACGTAGAGCGCATCAGTAGCTGTATGAGTTACAAACCACTCCATTCACTGTTGAAACAGAAATTGATTAATCTTGAATACAGCTTGTTTCCCGCAACATATTTTGTTTTTGAAATCTCCAATGCATGGTGTCCCAAACCGCGCCACAGTTTTCACATAGGCTATATTAGCGGCAATCAACACATTTGCCAAAACAGGCATTCCCAGATCATGAAAACAAATTTTAAAAAAACCGTGGAAATTTTACGATTTCGACAGCTGGTGAAAATCTAGCTACATTTGCTTTTCTTTAAAATTTTCAAAAAGTTTAATTCGTGACGATTTAAGAGTTTTGTTTCTTCAATAACTAAGAATTAAGCGTTAGTCTTCTGTTGATACCAACCGATTCATAACCGCGGAAAATTCGAAACTTTTGTGATATTAACAAAGTTGATACTTATTCCCTTGCTTTTTCACAAAATTTTATAAAAATCCTTGTTGTATCTCAAACCGTCTTAATTTTGCAGTTCTAGCAATCGATATAATTAGCCCCCAAAAAGTCATTTCTACACCATAAAACATTTTTTAGGAAAACACAAGATTTGGGCACAAAATGACTCAAGCTGTTGAAATTTGCCATTCCTTTGTTATAATTTTAATTCCTGGCATGTTTTCAATATCTCCGAAGCGTAGCTTATTATTAATACCAAATAAACGTTGATTTGAGCCGATTCACTGTGGAAAATTGCAACTATTTCTCTTATTTACGATCTTGAAAATCTTTTCCCTTGAATTTTTAACGAAATTTATGTCTTCAAAAACTCCGAGTGCAGTCTCAAACCGTCTCAAATTTCTTACAGTTCATTCCGGCCAGTAAATAAATACTTTTATTAACGCAAATTTTTGCCATAATATGGACATCCCATGATGAACACAAGTTACAAAACATCGCATCTCGTGACTGACAAACCTAATATTTGCTTCACTGCGAAATTCTTCAAGCGAATTTCTACTTAACGCATCGTATTTCACGAAGAAGAGTTCACCAGCATCGTTTAGTTGAGACTTCTCTCAAACATAATTCTATACAAAAAAGGTATATTTGTTCTAAATAAACTGTAGATTCTAAAATTGTTATGTATTTTATATACTCCAACTATATACATTGGCTTGAATAAACTTTGGATTGTTAAGCTGTAGCTTTCCATATGGTGCCGGTAACTGTCTTTAAAACAGTCACGATCAAAATATGCTATTTTCGTACCGGCGAATCTCGTACAAAAACATACAAGATATCTGAAAACAATGGACAATTCTTATTATAGACTAAATTTCAATCTACGCAAGAAGCAGTAAATTCATCTTCGCAGCTGATTAAGAAATATTAGATGTATAGTTAAATCGCCGAGTCTGTTCGCGAAAGGTTGTAAAATGCCGGAGAGATTGCCCTACGAAGTTTGCAAATTGAGTTACCTTTTTGGTTCATTTCCAGCTTAAACATGGTAAAATAGAAAAATATACCAAATTTGCAAACTTCACAGGGCTATCTTTCCCGCATTCTACAACCTTTTGCTACCAAACTTTGCAGTCTTACGTTACCTAATATGTTCTTTCCAGCTGCGAAAGTGAATTTACTTATTTTGCCTATATCGAAATTTAGTATGGGAATTGTCGGCTGCTTTGCTAAAAATTAGTTTGAAACTCTTTTATTGCGACTGTTTAAATGAGATGGGCTATATCTTTGCGATGGTTAAGACCAAATGGAAACCACGCTTTCTATACAAGATATCTATTCAGTCACCTGTATCTATGATAGGTATGAATCAAAACATTTGCATGACTTAATTTTGACCAAGTTACTTCCATATCAATAGACATGAAAAATTTAAAGCTATAATGTGTAGTTTTATGCCGACCAATTCCATTTCACTATAATCAATACAAGACTGGGATCTTTTCGATTTTTCAGATAATGGCCAATTCAGTGCAAAGTTCAACATCAAATGAAACATCTATGTATCGCCGCAACGTAACGACGGCCCTTCGAATTCTCCGGGAACCGTGGACAGATATTACAGAGCCCATTTTTTCCCGCGCTGTGATCTGCATATTATGCACACAAGTGTTCCTAACACTGACGTTTTGGGCAATTAATGAGAATTTGGTTCTCTTTGGAATCCCAAAAATTCTTGGCCCTGAAACAGCTTCAATCCTAGATTATGCTTTTCCAGGTGATTAGTTCTAATTTCATTCTAAAATGATCTTATGAAACTTTGAATGATGTGATACTGTTCCATGTTCTTGTTCAATTTGTGCATAAGCAATGGAAGGAAGATCTGGAAGCTTGATTAATGTACTTTTCCTTCTATTGACTACAACTACTTCACAGTTATATTCTTTTTCCTACTTTAAAATGTCAAACTTTCCAATTTTCTTAACTTACCTTATGCTTCATTTTATTTTAGGGACAACTTGCCTGGTAGCTCTCATAGGTGGATGGCTGGCTGACTCAAAACTTGGCAAATTGTCGGCAATATTATACAGCATTGTAGTCAATCTTATGGGCACGATACTATTACTTATCGCCTCAATGTTAAACAACCATGATGAAAAAAGTGATTTGGCTGCATATTCTGCCACTACAAATATTTTGTTCCAAAAAGTATTTTATATAACGGGGCTATTCCTTGTGGCATTTGGTACTGGTGGACTAGCTGCAAACGTTCCTCCACTTGGTGCGGATCAACTTTCATTTCATCATGATCTGCGATCTACACAGACTTTCTTCAGATGGTTTTATTGGTTCACCAACGCCGGGTTACTGCTTGTGTTCATTTTCGTGGTGTGTATTCAGCAGTATGAGCAATATCTCGTTGGCAACATAATTCCACCATGTTCCCTCATCTTAGCTTTGTTGATTTTTCGGGCTGGTCGCCAGACATACATTCGCACTACTCCATGTGGCAGCGTTTCGCCAGCAAATCTAAAGATTTTTATTCAAGCCATAAAGAAATCCTTACGTCCTTCTGCTTCACACCCCCTCTTAAATCATTGGCTTGATAGAGCCAAAACGTTCTTTGGAGGCTCATACTCGTGTTGGGAAGTTGAAGATCTTAAAAGCGTTTATAGACTGTTGCCAATTTTTGGGACATTATTCTTGTACTGGACTGTCTATTATCAGGTTAAATTCCTCATGTATTTTTATAGGTTACGTTCTAAAAAATTAAGCTGCGCTAACAGGCATGAGTCTCATTCTGATGACCAAAATTGTCAGCAGTTCGTCGAAATCACGTGATGTTTAACTATATGACGAGTAAGCTAGCAATTTCGCGACGATTTTTTCCCGTTCGCGTCGATTATACAACAATAAAACAAGAAAAAAATTAAAAGATGTTATATCGTCATGTCTTAAACTGTTTTTGAAATTAGCTGCAAAGTTTTTAACGGCCCCATTATTGCTATATACTAGGTTCTCATCTAAAGTCTCGACTGACTGAAAACAAAACCTATCACGAATGAATGAGTTAAGAAGAAAACTTGTCAGACAATGTTCTTCAAACTCATCGATTGGCAACTCACCCCTGCTCACTTTTAATTATTACTCTGTCCAACCCCAGGTGATTTTAGATCATAGGCTAAAACTCGTTCTGCTTGATGGATTAAAGTAAAGTTACTTTTAGCTAAGTAAGGGTCTTGTTAATCAAAATGTTTGAGTACGGCAATGATCTACAAATAAGAGCAAATGCATAGCCACTTTAAAACTTTCCATTGCACCATTTTCTATTCTAGACATACTTGCAAAAGGGTAAAGTTGAAACCACTTTTAGTCATTGATGTAATGTGAATCAAAATGTCTTTATTTTATTATGCTTTTAGATGCTCAGCTCAATGATCTACCAAGGACAGCACATGAGTATCCCATTTGGATCAAATTTTAAAATTTCCATCCCGTCACTTCCTGTCCTAGAACTACTTCTAGTGTTTGTTCTCTTACCAATCATGGATAAAATTATCTACCCTCTCCTGGAAAAGTTGAATATTTCTCCAAGTCAACTACAACGTATCGGCGTCGGCATGCTGATTGCCGCAGCAAGTTCGATATGTGCTGGAGGAATAGAATGGTTCAGCGTTGATCACTGTTGTATCTTCCAGGATCGTTCGCATAAAAATCTCACTGAAGTATCCTCTATTAGCATATTTTACCAAGTGCCGCAGTACTTTCTCTTGGCTTTGAGTGAAATATTCACCTACATCACTAGTGAGTTATAATCAATACTTGTTTAATCGCTACCTCTTTCATTCCTTAATGAGTTGTACACGCTCTCTGGCCTGACTCGTATACAGATGCTATCTTTCTTCTAAGCTGAGGTCTTTGCTGGAACAACAAGCCCAAGTTCTTTTCAATGCTGACATGATTGTAATCTTATTTATCACTTACGGCAGACATTTTACACAGTGCTGCGCCCAACAGCGAGTGCTGCAGCTAAAGAAATACATATGAAAGGATATCTTCCATACAAACTGCTTTGACTGTTGAGGCGTTGCGTGCATTTTTATACATGCGCACACCAGATGTCAATCCATGACGGCTCAGGATAGAAAATGCACTTGTATACAACTAAACTACCGAAATCTCGTGCTGCTATCATTATACGCCCTTTGTACTAATTTACTTTGATCTCGACCCTTGCTTTATTGCTAACAAACTAAACACTCACAATTTATGATCGTAACACAACGATATAACCCCGATTCGTTTATCTTTTACCATGAATTGCCAAAATTGTCTTTTTTGTTAACTCCAAATTTATTCATTTCCAGGTATCGAGCTAGCCTATACAGAAGCACCCCAATGCTTTCAAGGCATTACCATGGGTATCTTTTTTGTGACAGGAGGCCTAGGCAAATTTGCTACTAAAGCTCTGGTTCTTGTAGTAAACGCTATTTCCGGAGCATCTGATTCAAGCAATAAATGGTCTCCTGAGGAAGATCATATAATTAAGGGTCATCATTTGTCTTATTATTTTTTCTTGTTGGCTGGGTTAATTTCTCTGATTTTCATTCTATATGTTTTTGTCGCGATCAGTTTTAAGAAGAAAAAAGAGTTGGCGAGACAAGCTGATGCTGAAATCACTGCCATTCAAAATGCGAATAATAGGCGTGACCGACGCAGGGGAAGAAGGCAGCGCGATTTGGTAGGATGAGACGGATAATTCTAAGCATCCAAATCATTCGATAAGGATTTTTTCCAAAACGTTCGATTAACGCTATAAGACATAATAGTAAAAATTATACAGGTAAAATCCACTGGCCTGTGATTACGTGTGATTGTGTGTAATATATCCAGCCTATCAAATTGCTTGTCCCAGGTGGGAATGCAAAGTGTAAATTTGGCTACAGTTGGATATCAACTTATCCCAACAACCTATCTGTTGCCAACGGCGAGGCAGTGCTGCATGTATGTGGTACAACGCTGGTCTTGCTAGTGGTCACTTGTGGCTGCTTGCTTATGCATGAATATTTTAAGCACTTTTCAATGTTTCCGATATTGCTAGCTATGATTACAGAACCAAAATTGTAATCAGAGTTAGCTTGTACCAAAGTGCCTACGAGTCTGATGGTCAGAGGTTCTACATATTTTTAATCATGAAGTCATCTGAAAAATTGAAGTACATCTGTTTGTAATTGTGGAAATCTTCATCTTGTGAATTTAATTGACCATAACGAAAAAGAATCGTGGCATGTACATTTTACCAGAATGCATTGTGTTCATGAAATAAAAATCGCTAAAAAGATATGACAAGAAAACACCTAATGATGTGAAATTTCAAAACAACGAAGAAAATAATCTCCTGGCTAATGTCTGACTTTTATAAGACGTCAATTCGCCTCTTTAAACGATTTCTGACCGCAAGCATTCTGGTAAAATGTACATCCGCCATCTTTTTCAGTATGGTCAATTGCTCATCTGTGATATGTGCACAATTGATGACTCACAACGCTGTTATTGGTCGAGTTTGCTCAAGAACAATACACACATGATGCTATAGTGCCCATATTTTTGTGTAAACGTAACCCAACATAGATAATGAGTATTGTGGAGTTTCCGAACCATCTAGGTCTATTAACTGTGATTTAAACCATCTATATTGTAGTCTGAGAGCTTTGTTTTGTCAGTTTTCTTTGTGCTATACACTTTTGAAGATAAACAAGAATTTCTAATGGTGTGAATTAAATATGTTGTGTGAATAAAATGCCAATTTAGAGTTGCTTAAGTTTCCAGCAACACGTTTTTGACACGCAGGTAGCAATTTTAAAGTGTTCAGCTTTACTGGTCCCCCTACGTAGCTTGGACGTTAAATTTTTGAACAAAATGCCACTTTCCTGAAAAGAGCTGTAACAAGATTCACACGCTGTAGCTGTACTTACCAGCCAGGCATAGGAATTATCCTGCTTCAGAGATAAAACTTGGACTATCTCTTGAAGACATGTAGATACTTCATGAGAATTCACTTCAACCAGCAATAACATAATTCGAGCGGAAAAAGACGAGTCCTCTCTCCATATTTGAATAACGTCTTGACAATGCTGTATGGCCTCGTGATTTTTACCAGAGTAATATAAACAATAGCCATACTGCAAAGCTAACCACTTTTTACTTGCTTCTGTGATATCTATGTGTCTTTTTTCAAATATCTCTGGACCACTTCGAGGATACTTTGAAACTTGGATGGCTTAAGATAAACAATTAAAAAAGATCATGGTTATGTATAAAAAAGATCATGGTTACTCCTAACTATACGCCTAATTTTGTAAGCCATATTTTAGTCATCAGCGATGAGCGATTGATGGTTATCAAAGAAGAAAGAGATGATTTCCAATGAAGAGAAGATTTTTAGTCATCCACTATCACCGACTACTACAAAAAAGATCGGCTTGATGATTTTCCCAGATTCCTATGCAGCTTGGACTATCCCGGTTAACACACTTGTCAGAAAAACACCAAAGACGATTGTGAATACTCTGCTTGACACTGCTACTGTCTTCAACACTGCAAAATTTAAAATTCTTAGCAATCAAGAAATTACTCAAAACAAGAAAAAAAGCATTTTTTTGCCTACTAAGATTGTAAATTTGCTAAAAACAAGAACAAATTTTCTTAACAAGAAAGCAACTTGCTAAAAAATTTCTTGAAACAAGAAATAAAGCAAATTTTTTCTCAATAAGAATGTACATTTACTTAAAACAAGGACCGATTTTCTCATGAACATATAGCTATTGATGAAAGATTTCTTGAAACAAGAAATAAAGTAAATTTATTCTTAGTAAGAATGCTAATTTACTTAAAACAAGAAAAAACTTTCTTACTAAGAAACGTTATTTGCAAATAAAGTAAATTTATTCTTAGTAAGAATGTTAATTTACTTAAAACAAGGAAAAACTTTCTTATTAAGAAAAGTTATTTGCTTTGAGAGAAAATATCAAGTAAATTTATTCTTAATAGAACAGTTGATTTATATTATACAAACTGTAATATAAATACATTCATAAAACTCTCACCATAAATCTATATTTTGTATTCACAAACTCAAGATATTGTTTGTCAATGTAAAGAACATAACTTGAATTTACTTCAATTGTTATGCATCGGATTAGTGCCCTTTTGATACTCCTGCATAAGGTCATTTAGGTCATACTTCACAGCAATGTAACTGCTATGACATTGGTCCTGTTTAATATGAAAAACATTGTAGTCCAGAAGACAATCAGAAGCAGCAAAGTGTGAAACGTTTGGAACAATCTTCTGCACTTTATATGCCTGATGCGCATGATCTAGCCCATCAGTTTTTAGTAGAAATGTTTCAAAATAAATGTACGAACCAACAACCCAAATCTTCTGTAATTCGCCAAATAATGGGAGGAGAGGGTTATCTGTCACACCGACAGCAAGGACTGCAGACTTTGTGTAAGTGGTTCCATGCAGTACTACAGACGTTGCCTTGTGAGCTCTTTGCAACGGATATCCAGGCAATAACCCAAATTCTTTAAATTTTTGCTGCAAATATTCAAGCTTCTCTGCACTTACTTCTTCGAGTCCAACATATTGCTTTTCTGTAGCAAAAAATGGATGTGAACTGGGACACTCACTGGCATCACCAAAATTACAGCATTCTAAAAACTGTTGCCTTTTGGCTAATGACAAAGGCAAGTTTTTAAAGCTTTGCTTTTTGGCCAATTCTTTAAAATATCTGTGCGCTGACTCGAAGGTGAAACATGATGAGCGGATCATTGGACCAAGAGAGCTTATCATGCCAGGAATGTGAATAAGATAGTGTTGTTTTGGGATGACGCTCTTTCCCGGAAATAACTGCTTGAAATTCTGGAGATGGTCTAATATGAGCTGCTTTAAATGTTGCAGAGTATCTTCATTAATAACTGGGGAAAATACAACCTACAGAACATAATAGATGCAAAATGACTATAAGAAAAAACATGAAATTTCTAACCAAAAGAATTAACAAAGATAGTTAAATGTGCTGACCTGTGTGATTTGAATAATTTCTAATACAAATGAATAATAGTCATTGGTACAATCAATCAGTGGGCCAAGGATGAAAGGCAAGATACGCAGAAATAATCTTGTCTGGGAGGCGTTGTATTTCAGCTTGTAGCCTTCTTCCTTGAAAACAGACTCTCTAAGCGGACCTGGCTTATCCCTGTTTTCACTGTAGCCATAATTGTGGTTCACTATAGCACTGTTGAACTCCTGAAGTGTTATCTCTCTTGTTTGCATGAAATAATGAAGAACCAACCTGTAACAAGAACCAAACACAATAACTGATCAAGAATTTGATACAAATAATGCTTCATTTTCCCAGAGAAGAAAACAATAACATTCCTCTAACTATTGCCTTCCTCCATTGTTATGCACACACATTTCTGCAAACATGCAACATTATCCAAAAATTTAACTTGTAGTACTGCACATTCTTTTTCCTTCTGCTACCTTTAAAATTTACCAATAATCAAGTAACATGTATTTGAAATTTTACAAACCTCAATTCATACTGGACAGTTCCTTCCAGTAATGTGTGCATGATGTCTTGCGGCAATTGTTTTGTGACGTCAAAACCAGGCAAATTGCATAAAGAGCTTCTTTTATTTATACCATAGGTTGTGCATAAGTCATTGCGTACTGCTTCATTTGGGGCTTCCTCTATATCTGCACACTCTCTATCATAGCTAGCCTTTGTTCGTAGTGTAAAGGATTCTTCCAGAAACTCCTGTTGCATCTTCTCAAATATGCAGTAACAAGTCCGACATTTCTAAAGGTATAAATACGGTATAATTTATGGTCAGTTGCAACCCTAAAAATAACCACCAAAACATGATCTTAAAAAATGCACTGCCACATTTGTACTGATTACAGACATAAATTATGAAATGTTATACTTACTTGGCAAGCAACTCCCACTCCTTCTTTATAGCCACCCCATAAATGCTGCCCTAATGTATCACCAGTGCAAGATATTACTTTGCCAAATACTAGCCTTTCTTCTCCATTTATCCACATTTGCACACCACCATGAAGTATATTTATATCATCTACAATTGGCTTCATGACGCTTTCCATGCCATATTTTTTTACTAAATTAGCATTGACAATTGCCAGAAGCCTGACAGCAGCGATCTTTGATCGAAACTTTGGACTCAAATTGGCAACCGTGTAGTAGAACATGTCCACTTTATGAGTTCCAGCTTTACTACCAAGTGGATTGCACACCTCTAACTCGTCATGATAGAGTATTAATACCAATGCATCTGGATGCTCTTTAAAGTAATCATCATTCCGATAAATGGATCCATCACAGATATCATACATAGTCCCAACTTCACACAGCTTTGGTTTTCTTAAGATAAGCGAAGCTATTCTCTTGTTGCTCAGCAACTGATTAAGGCTTTCCAAAATGGGTATGTAGATGAATGTTTCATTCTTTTCAGTTATTACCAGCTTATGTTGTTTTTTCTTTCTCACTAACTTTTTTCCCAGCAACACTTCTTTGAACTGGACATAATTAAATGTCTTTTTAATATATGATGCACATAATGCTTCAGTTTCAATCCCTGAGAAAGGGTCAGGCACCTGTGCAAATATTTGGTCAAATATGGCCTGATGCTGTGGTCCACAAGGTTCAATGTTGTTAGTAGCAGCAGTTAGTTGTTGCTTGACAGATTTCAACATCTGGTTTATCAAACAGGAAGTACTGTCGATGATTGTATTCATTGCAGTCTAAATTTAATAAATATAAGCAGAGCAGTTAGTTAATATGAACAGTTGGGCTTATTCAGTTGGACCACTCATATTACCAACATACGTAATACCAGGAAAAGGACATTGTACATACCTGTGGCAATTTATTCCTCTCTTTTACTCTAAGAATAAATGATGCAGCACTCCTTTTTATATCCACTGGGTCATTCTGTTAAAACAATTTTCGTAAAAATAACTACTGGTTAGTAGCAACTTGCAAACATTGACTATATAAAGAATAACAATCTTTTGCTCTCAGAAGATGTTGGGTAACTATGAGATGTTTTCATCATAAAAATACTTACCTGTTTCTCAGCAGGCATGGCTTCCTGAAGCTCCTGGTCGCTTGCTTCATCAGAATTTAATATAGGTTCTAAATTATTGTCACATTCATGTAAATCTCCATTTTGAGTTAAGTGAGTTTCTTGTTGCTGTCTGTTTGCTCTGTTACATCCTCGAGGAACGTCGTAGACGTCACGATGTTGTCTAGTAACATGCTTGTACAAAGAATTGTATTTCGTAAATGTTGCTGGACAGTCATTTACACCACATACGACGCGAAAATTTGTTTCGTTGCTGTGAACAAGGAAGTAATGGTTGAGCAAGCCTCTCAAAGTTAAATCCTGGAAAGCGTTACACCGCAAGCATCTAAAAACATTCACACCGTCCATATTTCAACGAAAGCCTGCATGACGTTAGTGTGCATCAAATAAGGAATAAAAGCACACAATTATTTATTGGTGGAGTATGGAAAACGATGTTTGAGAATATATGTTTTATCAAATTAGGGACCACTTAGGACTTCAGTAGACACACATGGAAAACCAGGGCCATTCCGTGCTTGAAAGGGACAATGCAACACACTATGGGATATTTTATTTCTCCACCTTAACCTCGTTGTCACGCCTTGTTGATATTTTACGTTCTCAACTTTGTCGCTAAAATGACTTCTTTACTCGAGAAAATTCGACGTGTTGCTGGCCAAGAAGCAGCAAATGTCTTCCAAGGTAATAAACTGTCCGTCCATGTCTTTCTTTGTGACAGTTTTGGTTAGAATTAATTTTGAGAAAGTAGCGAAATTGATTCATACATACTGTAATTCAGTACTACAAAGTTCTGCTTAATATTTTATAGATGCTGGATTATATGATGATGAAGATATATCGCAATTGTGCTACGAAAGTTTAAAGGAACTTTTCCCTGAGAAAGGGGCAAAAACCCTGCTTTTAAAATCCAAAATTTGGAAAATCGTTTCATCTCCTCCGTCAGTGGTAAGTCGTGCACGTGGTCAGCAATTTTTGAGTTATGTTAAATTTTTACGACTGACCCAGTATGAAATATCTAGCCAACAAACTGTTGAGAGAAATAATTTTTCTACAGTATACTTTCTCATATTCTTCCTGCAAGTGAAATATGTGCTGTAAATGTATAAAAATTTGAATTTTGAAAAGTTCGTAAGGAAAGGCACAATCATTGAAGGGGGAACATCCTAAAATATACACAAGGCCCTATTTGTGTGAATTGATCTACCATTGTGATTTCAAAACAACTATTTGTGATTAATTATACTTGGTATGATGTTTCATCAAAATTAGACTAGAAGCAAGTAATTTAATTAAATGAATGTGGATGATAAACTCCTCATCTATTGTTTTTTTTTCTCTACTTATTCTATGAGGAATTGTCTGATAACTCCAGCTTTGGGTCCGTGAGTAGCAGAACTACTTCACCAAGTTGTGTTGAAAGATTTGGAGTCAGTCCATCTGTCACACCACCACCAGGGAGGTCTAGTCCAGCCACACAAACAAATTTAACAAAAACACTGAGGTTAAATTCACCTGAGTACACGATATATAAGGACAATGATCTTGTGAAAGCTGCTGAGTCAGGATCCATTCCACAAGAGCTACGTCACAGGCTTATTAGAGCAACTATAAGTAATATGACAGCTGCTGCATTCAGTCACCCTTTTAATAGGATGCCAAGTAACTCAGAGGTTAAAGAGATGGCAAAATCACTTATTTTGACATATCCATGTCTTAGTGAGTCTGAAAATGATGACGTGAGTCTGCATTGAACTTATTAATTTGCTTTGTTTTGTACCAATTATATTACTTTGCTCTGTCTAGTACCAGGCAATTTTCTTCATTATGTGAAGGTTTGGGGTTGTCCACAGGTTTGCCAAACATTTGCCAACACATCCTCCTAATTGTATCATTTTGTCATGGAACATACTATATTTTAGTGTTGTTAGTGAAGAAATGATTCAACAATGTTTAATTATCACGCTAACAATTTTTCAACTATTATTCAAATATTTCTAATTTTTTCTTTGGGCATTTAATAGGATCTGTTGTGCAAACAGTTGCAAAAAAGATTATACAATACGAAAAAAAGTGGTTCCACTAAAAAGAAAAATGTGAATGGATCAACTGCAATTGGCGAGACCCCATGCAAGAAGCCGAAATTAAGTGATTCCTCCTCAGACTTTACTGATGATTTTGCTCCCATTTCAGGTATGTTTTACTTCCGCAGCCATAAATTATTTTGCCAAACATATCATGGCACATCGTACAATTTATTTATTATCTAGTACTATTCTATTCGAAAAGATATGTTTATTTGGAAGTAGGTCAGAGTTTAGAAATGTAATGACATTTATGGTGACTTGTCTGATACATGACTTTTTTATATTTTTGCATTAGACCATGATGAATCTTACTGTGAAGATGTCATGGAACGTCACTATGCTTCAATGATGAAAGAACACAATAAGTCCAAACCAAATTGGTCCATCATAAACATGTATTTGAACAAAGAGTTCGAAAGCAGACGGAATTGGATTTGCTCAACTGCATCTCACAGCAACACTAGATGTCAGAAGTTGTTTGAGAAGTATCCATGTTTCAAGAATCATGTTGAGGTACTAATTGTGGTGTCTTGTTTTCATTGGGTTACATAAGGTGTGACACCCTTGCTAGAAGGATACGTGTGTAAAAATGTCCTGTATTGATTCAGGCGTGTGGTAGCATTTCTTATATCCATAATTTAATTTATTCTTTCCAATAGATAATTGAAGAGGTTCGTCGATGCCTACAACTACCTTGTGATGCAGGAGACACCAGTACCTTCTTAAGAACATGTGTGAAACATCTGGAGACAAATATAGAATATATAATGTTCTATGGGATTGTTAAGAAAGAACTAAAGAACATCCTGAGCCCTAGCTTGAGTAAGTTTTTCCCACGAATGCTGTTTTAATAAGCTATCTACAAGATTAGTGAACTACTCTGGAGTTAGATGCCAATTAATGGAAATGCTCTTACTCTTTTAGATGCAAAGATCATACACGTGATGCAAAACATTGCTGTAATTTTTCCATCAAAGCAAGGAAAACCAGCAAAAAAGAATGCCATTGACGTTGTTTATACAATTAAGGTGATTATAAATGTAAACATATTTAAAAACCAACCATACTTTACCTGGAGTTTTAGAATGATACACATCAGTCGTCTGTACAGTATATAAATACAATTCTATTATAAGGCTAATTTTGAACTGCACGTAAAGAAAAAGTAAAAAAGTCGGGCGTAAAATGTTTTACGTGAAAAATGTACTTTTACAATTTGACTAATTCACTCTTATTTACATTAGGACCATGAAGATCCTGAGCTGTGGGTGGCGCAGAGAAGGGGAGAGGCTCCGGTGATCTTATTGGACAGCAACTATGCTAATTTGATTGTTGGCCGACAGATTGTTTCCACCGTAGAACGGAAGCACCTTAGAGAAGCTGTTTTGGCTTATCTTGGTTTATATTATCTGCTTGATCTAGATTATCCGGCGTCCCTTGAGCTTGGGTTTACTGTTCTGCAATATTTGTTTTTCAAAGACCAGAAAATACCTGGAGATATGGTCCAAACTTTTAATGCTACATTGACGGACTTCAAAAAATTTCAGGAAAGCAGTGAATAAGGTCTGTTCGCAAGCCATGAGAACCCACTTTCAAATTTTTAACAGTATTCTTGCATGTAATTGCCTTTACTAGTAAAACTCTGTTTAGAAAATAGTATGTAACACTTTTACAAGCTTGGTGTATAATTATGTTGATTTTATAGAATAAAGAGAAATTATTCGCAACAAGAATTTTTGCTATAAGAATAAATATCGTACCATATCGTAATTCTTGCCGAATTGTTGGTAAGAAGTAATTCTTACCGAGAATTCTCGGTAAGAAGTAAGTCTTACCGATAATTCTCACCAAGAAAAATATACTTGGTAAGAATTCTTACTAAGTTAGAATGGTCTTATTAAGACTTCTTATTAAGAAAAATATTCTTGGCAAGAATATTTTACTTACTATTCGGACAAGTAATATCTTACTTGTTATAAGCAAATTATTACCTGAAATGAGTATTTTCTTGCTTAAAACAAGAATCGAAATTTTGCAGTGAAAGGAATGTTTGCTGGTTTTCTAATCACGTGGTAATATGCGTGCACAAAATCGCCATTTCGCAATCTTTTTTGTTGTATTGAATTATTACCTCACGCGAGGTACGAATATCTACCTTTAGTCAAAGAGTATTTCGTGATAACTTCACAAAGTTGATGTCTTGAAGGCCGATCATGGCTGTTTCTTGAGTCAGAGACTGCGGCAGAGAGCAAGGTCCAGTTGGTAAGGTGATCTGGCCTCATGTGAACCGCTTTCTGAGCGGAGACAAGACCAAGAGATCTGGGTCTCACTGGACCACATCCTGAGCCCACGGTGCTGTAGGCGTACGCTGTGCTCACATCCTGAAAACAGAAGGCTTCAGTGACGAGAATTTAGCCTGGTTGTTGATTTAGCAAAGCAGGCTGTATGCAACGTTTCACAGCTTTGTTTAGCAAGCTGTCGCTGGCATGACTACGGTAATTACAGTTTTAAAGTTTGACAACGAGTGTGAGATGTTGAGGTCAAATGTCGTATGCACGTTGTCTTCTTTTCGACAGGACAGAGGAACTTTCGATAGCACCTCGAGTGGAAGAACAGAATAAATGCAAGTTTTTCTGGCTGAAAATCTGCCACTGTAAGCTCGCACTGTCGTCTTCTTTGTGAGTCCTTGGATACGACCAATAACCACTATAGGCATTATTTTCTGTAGTTAGAATTAGGGAATGCTAGAACTTTCATGGACAAATTGGTGAATAGATGAGATTGGTAGTCACATGAGTGGTCATCGTCTTCCCCCCCCTAATTTCTACCCGGATTTTATATTTTCACAAGGGCTGTCCTTCAGCCTATTGGGGGGGGGGAGGGTAGCACCCCTTGCCTCCCCTCCCCCTTGTCCACAACACTGGATGTTTTTGAAAAGCAGCCAGATACAGTAGCACGATTGTCGTCTTGTTTTAGATCTACAGAGCTATAGATTTGACAATGATTGAGAGAAAGAGGAAGGCAAGAAACTTCATGAACAACAAATTTGTTTACAAAAATAAAACACACTCACCCCAACATTTTTATCTCCAGTCACGTGCGCCGCTTCGGAACATCGACCCGCTTCCTAAACACATTAGTTAAACGAGTTTAAGCTACGTACAGCTAAGTTCGGCAATCTTTTACTTTGGTCGAGATGAAGAACAGTTGTATGAGCTGTGAGGGACACTGAACTTACCTTTGCTGATTTACACAGCCCAAGTATTTACCTGGCACAACACAGTACCTCGCCTTGCCGATTTTCCGCTTCTTTTTTCCCGAAATCAGTAAAGGCGAACTACTCGGTTTCGTTTTGCAAAAGTCAGCAGAATATAAACTACTTATTATATGGAAAAGCCGGGAGCTTCGTGGTGTCGAGTAACTCGTGTAGCCGAAAAGCTCAGCTCGATAACGCACCCCTAATTCTTGCGATTCTAAGGCCTAGGTCAAACGTCGCTCTTCTCATGCGCCGAACCTAATGCAAATGAGCTCAGACAAAGACATTAGGTCATTT
>JAODVM010396156.1:0-10584 GCA_025400095.1 Phenganax marumi
AATTTGAATTTTTTGGTCCGGCCCGTACGAAAGTTTTGCCCCCGGCCCTGCAAAGGTTAATCCGGCACAGGTTAAGGATAGTAAGCAGTTCTATAATAGCACTTTCTCGAGTTCACATTGAGGTTACTCCTAACGCAACGGTTGTTATAGCGTCCTGGTTAGGAATCTATATTTAATGAGAATAGAGCACTAGTTTGTGAAGATTTTGCTTGTTTTGCTTTTTTAAGACCAATAGCCAATCTTTTTTAATACCTATAATCAATCTATGGTTTAGTAGCGTAAAAGCGAATAAAATAACTATGTTTTGGTAAAATAGGAACAACTCCAATATCAACGGATAAAACAGAAACGACGGTCAGAAATGCATCACCCACTTTGACAAATACTGGATCAGGTAGAACGATATGCCTCTCCGGACACAAGCTTGCGCACAATGACGCTGATTACTTCTATTATCATGCAGATGTTAAAAAACATGCAATTTTCTGCAAGATTAATAAAAATAACGTTTGTTATTTTCTTTTTAGTTCCTGCAGCATCAAGTTAGCAGTGGGTGTTTTATTTAATATCCATGTTTAGAGACACTTTTTGTTAAACTGCTAGATTGCAACGTGCAGCGAAGATATTAACTTTTTTCTACTTTTCAGCAAAAGCTCGTCTGGTATTGAATTGTATATTATCATGTTTTTGGCATTATCGTCTGGTATTGTCATCGGACTTTTTCTTTCATACATTGCGATGCGTTTTCGCCGCCGGTCAAGAGAAAGGAATCTTCAGTCCATACCTGGAGCCTCAACAGCCAAGGATAATTCAATTAATCAAGATCTTGATTCAAGAGATATGAATAGAGAAGACAATTATCAGTCATATTGGCTGGGAATTCTCCAAATCCTTACGCTGATCCAACTTTTGCTGATGTAAACGACGACAGAGATGCGGAGAACAATTATCAAACTACCTTTAACTGTATATGCGTAATAGTTTGACCTGGAATTCCTATTGGTGAAACAATGCAATTTTAATCGACATTTTTAGTTGATAATTATTCGGTCAGCTCGTTTAGTGACAATATTAGAAGTTTTTCAGAAGGAATAATTGAGAAACTAGCTATAGAGAGCTTTGTTCATATATTAAATTTTATACTTGTTTTCTTACTATCCATTCTGATGAACTCGGCGTTTAACCATGCTTACTATGCTTCAAGCCATTTCCGTCAGGTGTCAATACGTTGGGTGATGGTACCTTTCGCACGTACAGAAAAAATCGTGTACTGCTTCTGCGGAAAAGAGAGGGCTTTGTGCAGGTCCAGTGATTCAACAACACTTAACGGATGACGCCGGAGTTTCGAATTGGAGACATAAGCTACAACTGCGTGAAGCTCATTTCAATAATCTGCACTTCTTGAACTGAAACACCACATTGCTCTTATGAGATTAAAAGTATCGTTTCTGAAGTTCCTTGTGCGTACATGGATCTAAGAAGTCAAGTGGTTAAGAGCCGGTTGTGTACAAAATTGACTAGTTCTTTGAACTGCCACTACTTCTGTACAATCTTTGGTTTCTATTTTTTTGTCATGTCTGTCTAAATTTCAATATAAAGGTGGAAGGGGGGAGAGAGAGGCACATCTTTGAAAAATGATGGAACCATCATCTGAAACGTTTTGGTGCAAAGAGCCAGAAAGGCGTATATTTGCGGGAAACGATTGTAGGAAATTAAATGCTAGTCTATAATTCGAAAGTTAGAAAGTTAAACCTTAAAAGTCCACTTTGAAACGGCAAGAACTTTTTATCGAACTCGTCAACTTGACATGCAGACCAACTTTTGAACAATTGGTTGGCCTTGAACTTGAAGAGCTTTAGTTTAGGTAATAAATATAGTGCACCATGCATAATGATTCGGGCTGCTAATTGCCAGTGACCTTGATTCGGATTTCAATCTTGGTGAAGAAATTCAAAATCTATCTCTTTCTGCAGTCGAAACTGAACCCGCTCTCATTTACATAGTAGATATTATCTTCATCGAACACTCAAGTGTGTTTAGTTTACATGGTTTTTATTTATATATTTATTTCCAGTTTCGCCACACAGAACACAATTACAAATGAACAAACATTTACATATACACTAAATATATCTCAAAGCAACAACAACAACAAATACAACAAGAAACAACAAAAAAAACCAACAAACAATAACAGGCATTGACTTGCCACAGAGGTATAGACTCCAATAACGGGGTCCCGACGAGCATAAACAACACAATGCCATATAAATTACAAACGGCTTTAGCACATCTTAACATTTTTAAGTACAAATACTGGACAGAAATTTAGGAATTACCAATCAACAACATGATTTACTGAGTAGAGTTGATAAAGGACGAGTGGAATGACATTAAAAAAGTTCTTGGATCATCAGGGTTGTAGATTTGTTCGAGGAGCTTGAAGTAGTATATGAGCAGTAGAGCCTTTAAAAGAAGCCACAGATATTGAAGAGTCTCTGATTTCGCGTGGTAGAGTGTTCCAAACACTAGGAGCTCTTACGTAGAAACTGTTCTGATAAGCAACTGTTCTACGTTTGAATACAGTCAAATACACCGTTGACAAGATTACTGTTCCTAGTTGTACGAGTAGATATTCATATTGAGATATTTTTGTCGGAATTATTATTTTTAATACATTTAAATGGATAGATCATGTCCAGGTACTCCTGTCAATAACAAATAGGAAGCATACCAACAATCTGAAATCTCGTTCTCCAAATGTCTTGAGTTGAAGTATTTTATTTTTGGAGTAAATTTTTATTTTGTTATTAGGTGTGTTTTCGACGGTGATGATACCTTCTTTGGCAAATTTTTCTTTAAGTTCTCCAAACGTCCAATAACCATGATCAAGAATAGTTTTTTTGGTGTCAATCATGATATAGTCGTTGTCCTCCGTGATATTTTTGTAATTCCAGAAAATTGTAGCTGTTTTAACAACAAACGAGATCCAGGTTCCACTATAATGTTTCTATCGAGGTTGATCTCTTTATGGTAGCAATCTAGAAATACAATTAGTTTGTTCATTTATTTAAAAAGTTTTTTTGATTAAATAAATGGAAGTTGGATAAAAATACAATGGTACGGATTATGACAAAGCTACGAAGCTCATTAAGAGTTGGTCGCGATCCGAAGCAGAACAAAGGTTTTTAAAAAATACCCGAATGCAACTAAAGATAAATTCGGTTTCGAGGCTAGCGTTTCTAAAAACCTTAGGTTAGTCGATCATGTTTACTTTAAAGCTAGTAAAAAATATGGATATGGAATAGGAACATGGGCATTTAGACATAATCCTAAATGGAACAAATATTTAAGAACCAAAGGAGAGCACTTTTTCTGAACACCTCAAATTTGGAATCATTTCGGAACCATATCAAGTTTAAAACTAGAAGAAGGGGAAACATAACCATAGATTTACAAAATTAAAATCTTTGTCAACGAACATGAATCTTTCATGAGTCGATTCAATATGTCAGATACGCAATACAAAGATTTAGATAATAGAAGTATAGACAATGCCAAGATTGACTATATAAATAAACCATATTTTGCTAGTGTATTAGCTGCTTACGTCATAAGTTGTAAAGCAGGCATGAGCATCGAGCATTTTACCAGATAAAATCAACCTAATATCATAAGCTCGTTGGCAAAGTATTATTTTTGTTATCATATGAATCGTTTTCTTAGATATCCCAACAAATTAAAACCTTATGCTGACGATCATGTACAAAAGAATATCCCAAAAAAATAAAATGGGGAACGATAACGTTTGGCTCACAATCGATAAAAAGATTTGAAAAATACATCAACAAGTCTGATCACGACTGGAAACTTTTTATTAAAACCAAATCAGATGATTTAACGTCGTTGGGACAAAAACTTTTACAACAAGCTATGGAGTCTTATGCTTATTCGGTGCTTGGAGCACAAGCCAACACGAGATGGAGCATCGAAAATCAAGGCGCAAAAAGTTTTCAAACCCAAGACGTGTTTCATAAACTAGTCCAAGACACGATCATTCAAGACGACTCTACTGTGATGATCGCTGATATGGGAACTGCGATAGCTGATACAAACGTCGTTCTCAATATTATCAGTCCTGGGATAATTTTGATTCATTGCAACATGATGATTCTTGAAAAACCGATTCAAGGATTTAACAACACCCTAACCATGGCAACCAACGACATGACATTTTGTAGAAACGAAAATATAAATTATACAAAACCAACGAACGAACGTGAGGGAAGCAACCACGAACGAAGTGAGTCGAACAAAGTGAGTTCGAGCAAAGCGAACCCAAAAACTAAACCAGCAACTAATGCGTCTTGCAGCCGCGAAGCCGACTTCAAATAATAATATAGAAATTGCAGGTATGATGTTGATTGTTGGAATTATTATCGCAATATTTGTTTCAACAAATGGCAATGTATTATGGATTTTAAAAACCAAAAGAAACGAGCGAAGTGAGTACAAAAATGAAATCAGAGCTTAAAACAGAATTAAAACCTGAAATAAAATCTGAACTAAAACCAGATCTTAAAACAGAATTGAAACCTGAGATTGAAACAGAACTCAAACCTGAAATAAAACCTGAACTAAAACCCGAAATAAAGTCAGAATTAAAACCTGAAATAAAATCTGAATTAAAATCTAAAATAAATATTTCAAAAAGAAACTCCTAGCTACATCTTCAACTTTTCTTATGGAGGTTTAAAAACAGGTGTCATAATCCAATTAGTATTAGTATTCATGGATTCCTACCTATTAACTCTTTTATTTACTTATACCAGGAGAAATCAATGATAAAACAAAAATTACTTTACTACACCACACATTTGATGATAATAATGTTATTGACGATTTAATTCTAGTACCACTTTATCTACATATGTAGTAGAGCCGGTGTAAATAGTTATTATCTTCTTAAAAAAATAAATTTAAAAAATTTAAAATTGACTTTTAATAAAAATCAAACTTGTTTGATAAATGAAGAATTATTCCGCCTCGCTGATTATACATCACTCCTTAGTATTGAAATAATTTCTATTTATTTCTCAATAGCTTTGATGAGTTCTAACAATGAAAATGAGTCTTTGCTAACCGTAAAAGTGGAAACTGATACTTAAAACTTACTTAAGTTTGCTTTACAAATAACTCACCAGTAAATTTTAAGTAGTTCTAAGAAGTACTTGGTTCTACTTAAAATTTACTTAAGTTTGTTTAACAGATAACTTAATTTTACTTAATTTTACCTAAAATTTACTTATAAATAAATCAACGATACAAGTAAAGCGAGCATGAGCAAAGCGAATGATAACAAACAAGTAGAAAAGAACACGAACGAAGTGAGTGCGAGCAAAGAGAACACAATTATCACTACGCAAAAGCCAGTAGATAAACCAAAGGGTCCGCGAAGAGTATATAAGCTGGGAAACGACTTGCAGCGAAATCCAAACAAGCCAAAGAAGCAAAGAAAAAAAGACTTCCCTAATATCAAGTACTTTCGTCCTATTGTTCTAGTAGAATAAGAAATTTGGTTATAGTGACGTATGAATTGAACTTGGCGCTGACAGAACAACTGAAGACGCTTCTTCCGCATTTTTAATTGAGTAGTAAACAAAGAAGAGGAACAGCGTCGATCATTGGTTATAAACTAGACCGCAAGGAGATTTCAAATTGAAGGATGCAACCGCGGTATATACTCAATGCTGAAAGAATTATGTTATATGGCTTACACTTTTATTGTCAACTTCCAAATGATACTACGATTTAACAGAGAGAAGAAGACTATATATTTACTGTGATTTAATGTGACATCTCGGAGTATTGACCGCATGGGGCGAGAGAATTTTAAAAAAAGACGTGATCTTTACTGGGGAAAAGAAGTTCTGAGGACACAAAATGCACCAGGAATCGATCCTTGTATCTTTGCCAAACGAAGCAAGCTCTCTACCATAAAAGCTATATGATTCTGTTGTTCGTTACACATACAAAATCCAAAAAATAGCTTTGCAGTTTCTCAATTAGTCAAATGTTGATTTGCCAGCGATGAGTTTCGAACCCATAGCACCAATGACTGGTGCCTAAAACCAGCGTCTTTGACCACTCAACCACGCTGCCGCTTGCTTTGCCGAGTTTACCAAAATTAACGTATACGTTTTGTGACATGAAATAGGCATTTACTCCACTATTTATTTTAAAAAGGAAAATAGTAAAATTAAACATGGTTCATCTATCTATTTTCTTTAGTTATCATGGATTGCTCGAGAAGAAGGAAATTTTAATTTGAATTTGCCGATGTCTCATATAGCCAGAATCGTGGTTCTGAAAAGATCAAATCACAACCGTCTGCTTTCAAGACAGGCTATAAGCTTCGGAGCCGCACTCGCAACAATGGACAGTTAGAGGTTCAATAAATGTTGTGGCAGTGCGTAAGAAAGTTGAAATGCGAGACATCGTACTAGCAACGGGGACGGGCTGGTGCCGTATAGCACGAATGAAGCATTGTGGAGATTCTCAAATAAAACGGATTCTTCAAAGTTGTTCAAGAGCCATTACAAGTGGTTACTTATTTTTTTTGAGTATTGATGCTCCATCACCAGAGAAGAAGCTTCGTTTCTCACTTATATTTTTGACTGATACGCACGTAGCATGAAAATCGTTCAGGTTGCAAAACTTGAATTATTTATAATATTTTTTTCTTATTTTATGCAAAAGTTTTGTCAGTTGAAACGACTTTGATACGCAGACGAATGTATTAGCAGGACGTATTTTAGTTAATTGTAAATAACAAACTCATTAAAATTCACCTATGCTGTAAGAAAAAACAATTGTTTGAAAATAAAACACGACACCTCATGTGTTTCAAAAATAATTTTTTAGTGATGTAACAAGATGTCTGGATAGACTTGCTTTGGTAATTGCACCGCTTGACATAATATAGGGTCGATAAAACAATTATTGCCCGTTATTGTTAAAGTATTTTTCAAGACTTGCATGCTCGGAAAAATCATTTTCGAACTGACACAATTTTACACATCCTACCACCGACACGAGAAAAATGCATGGACGCTGTTTACGAATAACATGGATTACGATATGCCGAAATGTCGGAATGAAAAGTTATAAAATCAGTTTTGTTCCAGCTATGTGTTTCAATGTTTCAAAAAATGTTTAGGCGTTGAAATTCAGTATCAAAAATCAGTTGTAAAGGAAATTGTGAATACTTGATTGACAATAATGGCAATTTTTATGCTAATTTTTAAAGTATTTATTGTCTTATTATTATAATTGTAATACCACTGGTTTTTAATCTTATGAAAATAACAGTTTAAATCTGGCAATTTAGGATTGGATTTAATAACACTTAACAGCCACAGTATATGTACCTCACGGAAAATATGAATTTTTCCACAAATTCTTAGTACTTTTATTGCATAAGTATTTTAGAGGAAAAAACAGGCGAATAATTGATGCAGCCAAGGCTTACCAATTGTTAATGTACAATGATTTCAGTTGCTCACAGAGATATCGATGGTCTGAGTACATCCAAGTACTATAAAAACATATTTTTAAAAGCGCCTCCAGACAGCTGTATTTTTTTGTTTGGAAAGCACTTCTTCTTTCTGCAAATTTTAAAGACTCAAAAAATAGTTTTATTTATTTCAGAAAAACATCTACCTATAGAAGAAAGATTTCCCTATGTTGAACTTGCACGACAAACCACGTCGTGAATACATGCACTTCTCTCGAAAACTCTATTAGACCACTGCGTACAAGGCTTAGCATGCATTATTTTGTCGTTAACGAAAAGCAAAAACTTCAGTGTTGCTTTGCAAAGGTTTTAATGGTTTGGACCTTCAGTTTTCAATAATTTCACTGTTATTATGAGGCAACGAATATCAAGCCAAATACTTGCGTTGGCGGGAGATCGAAACTGGTACTTTTGGTAGCAAGCGGTGTCATCATACTAGTAAAAGCGTAGACGTATTCAGAAGTAATTTTCCTGCAGGTTTTTAAAAGTTTTAAATCAAATTTCGGCTCTGGACTTCTCAAACTGTGCACAATCCACAGTACAAAACGACTATGACCGTTTTTATTGAAACAAAAGTGAAAATTGCTAGTTCCGTGCAGTGATATGAACCAGCGCCTTGGTAGTGTGAGAGCCAGAGATTCGACAGTGCACCATATTTTACAAAGGCTGACAAAAAGTCTGTAATTTGTTCAAAAAATTCTCCAAATAAACATGATTCTTTTTGCGACTCTAACAAAAGCTCCTTTCAGGCAGCTTCAATTCGAAGTATATCCTCGGCTAATGCTTGCTTCAAGTGGATGCATGCATGCTCGCTCGCAAAAGTTTAAACTGTTCAAAGCTTTGTATTTTTAAAAAATAATCGAGGAAATTAATACGTAGTTGAATCTTTTTGGTCTGCCAATGGACGGTGGGCTTAGAAATTCAATAACTTCACAGCGGTATCAACCAAAGAAGGTTAAACTTAAAACTTCCGTTACCGAAAGCTATGCAAAATAATGTTATGTACAGTTTCATTAAAGTCTTATATTGGATATAGTTTCACCATGAAAACCTTTAAAGACCATTAAAAATGAAGTGATGAAAACATTAATGCAAGTTGTGAAAGTCGAGAAAGTTACATGCATGATAAATTTGATTTGTCTTATTTCAAAGAACGCCGTTGTACTCGCGGTCGAAAGTGCGCTTTTTTATATATTTATAACTAATCAATGCTTTTAGGCTGCTATAAGATTTGCATCTATAACGGAAAACGGCTGTCCGTTTTCAAAGCAGTTTTCGGTCGTTTCTCATCAATACTGCTTCTGAGAAAATTATTACCTTTATTCGAAACTAATTTATCCATCTTAAAACAAAAGCTTGCCTGCTAGCAAAAAGTTTAAATCTTCAGCGAATTTTTGCGGAAAAATTGTAAAAACGCAAAGAACAGCTCTCCTCCGATAGCTCAGTTGGCAGAGCGGGGGACTGTAGAGAAAAGTCATATATAGTGATCCCCAGGTCGTTGGTTCAAATCCGGCTCGAAGGATTTTTTTTTTATATATATAAAAGACTACTGCTTGAATGAAAAGAATATAAATTATATTAATTTTAGCCATCATTGCAATGCATTTTGCAGTCTAAAATGATAAATTTGCCGGGCTAAAATATATTTTAGCCCAAATTTTCCGACAAAATGGGTGCGGTCACATCAAAGTTTCCGATAACATGGGATTGGTCATAGTGCGTTTCTTCAAAAATGAAGCCCATAATATTTTGTTGGTTTGTTTTAAATAAAAAGAGAGGGAACACCAGTTTTCTTTGTAATTTGATATATCGTTTTTCGCACTTTAGTTCCTTTTAACGACTTCACCAAGTTTCTTGAATTTTTATGACTTTTTGTCAATTTTAATCTGGTAATACATGCACTTTTTCAGCTACCCAAGGAACCAAATTTCCCGACAAAGTCTCGTTTTTTCCGACAAGATGATTTAAGGGCGGGTGTCACACCCCCCACGCCACACCCTAGGGACGGCCTTGGTCTTTTATATCAAAAAATAACATCCTTCGAGCCGGATTTGAACCAGCGACCTAGGGATCACTATATATGACTTTACTCTACAGTCCCCCGCTCTGCCAACTGAGCTATCGAAGGAGAGCTGTTCTTTGCGTTTTTATATTTTCCGTAGAAATTCGCTGAAGATTTAAACTTTTAGCTAGCATGCAAGCTCTTGTTTTAAGATGGAGAAGTTAATTTCGAATAAAGGTATAATAATTTTCTCAGAAACAGTTTTGATGAGAAACCACCGAAAACTGCTTTGAAAAACGGACAGCCGTTATAGATGCACAACCTATAACTGCCTAAAAGCATTGATTGGTTAATATAAAAATATAACGAAAAAGGGCACTTTCGATATCGAGTACAACGGCGTTTTATCGAAATAAAACGAATCAATTTTATCATGCATGTAGACTTTCTCGACTTTCACAACTTGCATTAATGTTTTCATCACTTCATTTTTAATAAGTTGTTTAAAGGTTTTCATGGTGAAACCATATCCAATATAGCTAAGACTTTAATGAAACTGTGCATAGCTTTATTTTTGCAAAGCTTTCGGTCCGTGTAAATCTCAGTCCACGTAAATTTCTTTCAGCAAAGCTTTTCAGGTAACGGAAGTTTTAAGTTTTACCTTATTTGGCTCATACTTGTGAAGTTGTTGAATTTTTAAGCCCACCGTACAACGATAGTCTGGAAAGATTAAACTACGTATTAATTTCTTCGATTATGTTTCTTAAAAATACAAAGTTTTGAAGAGTTTAAACTTTTGCGAGCGAGCAGCCATATGACTTGAAGCAAGCTTCAGCATGAGGATATAATTCGAATGGAAGCTGCCTGAAACAGTGGCGGATCTAGGATTTTTTGTACGTTAGTCAAAAATTTTGTCAATGAACAATACAGGGGGAGGTGGTTCATACATAAATTTTCTTTTGGGGGGAAGGGGTGCAAATCCTGACCGCATGCAGAGCTCATCAGC
>JAODVM010396267.1:0-10583 GCA_025400095.1 Phenganax marumi
CAATAATTTAGTATTTGCAAAGATTATTTTTAATACGAAATATATCAAATATTCACGGTCGCGTGTTGTTGAGCTCCCGTCGTAATATCTTCAGATTCCCAGCAGGTAGAACTTAACATCATGGAAGCATGCAACTGTTCTCCACTAACATATTGTCCAAATCGAGGGATTACATTTGAGATGCTTGCATAGTCTGTAAAAGTTTTAAGTGGCAGCAGGTATATGATACGTTAATACACAATAGGGGGGCGGGGCTTACGATTGAAGGCCGATAAAACCTCAAAACCGTTTTCAATGTACAAATTTAATTTCAGAAACTGACATGAAACTACAAGAAAGATAAGACACAAAAATTACTGAAGTCTCCACAGGAACATTTAGTCAAAGCACCACAGAATAACTATAGCAATAGTAGAAATACATATCTACTGATTTCTTCCCGTCTCAGAAGCTAACATTTGCTTGATATTAGGGACCTTAAGATTCCACAACGTGAGCTCAACGACGCGACCGTGAATATTGAGTTTACTTTATGCTGAAAATATTGTTTACAAACTGGAAGATAGCATTACTGATATTACAGTAACGTTTCAGCATTATTATGGCTCTGAAACTGCCTCTGCTGTGCTTGGAGAAATTTATATACCGCGTCCTACTTCTTGTTCGGGTAAGTGCGACGTGATTTTCGAAAACTGAAGTCCTAAACAAGGTGAACTTTGTGCATAGACAAATCACAAGCTTTTTATTCAAAATTTCGGGAAAAGTTAACCTACGTTACATTGGAGATGTAGACTGCAATAGCAACACAAATTGTGTTTTTCAGCGTTTGTGTGTTTGTATTTAAAATGAAAAGTGCTCATTTTAACGTTCGCGTCGTTGAGCTCGCGTCGTAGAATCTTAAGTTCCCTAATTTCACGTGCTAGGCAACTGGGAAAAATGGGAATAAAGTCAAGCCCCATACACACCGCCATTTTTTCCTTGATAAGTTTCTTGAAGAATTCACTTGCTCGTGTGTACGACCAACAAGTTTCTGTAAGTCGGGGCCTATATTGGTGTGCAGTATTGAAGAAGAAGTGTGCAGGATTGAACGCAAAAGTGTGCAGTATCGAGATATGAAGTTTCAAATTTCCACTTGGAATTAGATGTGCGGAAAAAGCGAAATACAAGTGAAATATACAGTCTAGAATTCCAAAATGCCTTTGCAGCAAAATTAACAAAGGAAGAAATAGATTGGCCAAATATTGTTTGAGACACCCTGTATGCTATCATTTTGCTGGACATAATAACATATTAACAATTCAAAGATGGTGCCACAGAATGACGACATCTGCTTTGGAGTGCGCAGCACTGAAATTTCGTTAGAATAGGCCCTGCTGTAGGTGCAATTCACCTTTGAACGACGACCTCGTTGGAGAAAAACTCTCAGCGTCGATTTCGTCGCAAACACGAGCAAGTAAAAGTTGACCAGGAAAACGTGTTAAAAGTCGCGTCTGTGCCGGGCTTCATGTGAACTGGCTGACAGACGTTTTCAACCCAGCATACCAAGTACTAATAGTGTGAAATGTTTTCAATTAAAGTACTTATTTCAAGATATAATAGTGGTCGGAAATATTTTCGCAGTTGGAAATATCTTCAAGTAATGAAGGCCTAGAAAGAGGACTTGACCGGGTTTTCAAGTACTCGGACTTTGTTCCAATCCTAAGGCGAAGCCGAGTACTGGAGCAAAGTCCGAGTGCTTGAAAACCGGTCAAGCCCGATTTCGAGACCGTTAATATGACTTCTCAAAATCAATTAGTCGTACCACGAGACTGGAAATATTATTTCAAGAATTCTAGCCCTTGGACTGGAAACAATATTTCTGCACTGCCCACTACTTAACTGGCATTTGTCGTTTATTCACGTGGTTCACTACTTCGACGAACCAGTTCGTGTGGACTGGAGATGAGTTTGGGGGTGAAAATTATAGATACAAAACCTGTCTAGGTATATTTTTTTCTTGATACAAATTGTTGTTGTTGTATGTTTTTTGACTCCATATTTACGCTTAGGAAAAAATTCTTGCGATAAAAGAATTCTATGCAAGTTTTGTAGTTTCACCCCCAAACTCATTCCCAGACTTCACGGACCAATTTGTCGAAGTTGTGTATTTAGATTGACCAATTTGCGTATGAACTACATTAATGAGTTTGAGAAAGTCAAGGTACTAGCAGTTTGAAATGCTGTAGATAACTGAAGACACTAGTTGGAAGTATTTTCAAATTACTTATAGTTGGAGATGTTTTCAAGGTACTGTACCTTGAAATATTTCAAGGCAATACTGTTGGAAATATCGTCAAGGTACCAGTACTTGGAAATATTTTTAAGGTACTAGTAGGACCGGTTGCTCGTTTAGCTTAAAGGGTGGATAAATCAGACTTCAAAAGCACTCCTACACATCCTCAAAATCTTTAAAATCAAATCTTAAGTAGTAAAACAATAGGTGAACACATAATTGTTGTGGTCAGTTAAAAAACTTACAATTTTGTTGTTTAAGGAATTCACAGATGTGATTTCTATTTTAAAGTTATTCATGCACCGTTTAAGCTAAACGTGCTTCGAACAACCGGCCCCTGAAATATTATCAAGGTACCACGAATTGGAAATATATTCAAGGTTATTTTCAAATTCGGCATAATAGCTAAGTTTTAGAGTGAGCTGAAAGTGAAAGTTTAACTGAGTTGAAATATTTTACCACGGCATTTACCGGAATTTCAAAATCATCGAGCGTTAAAAAAGCTTAAATTTTGCAAATCGCTCCCGGATTTTTAAGACCCCGTTTACACGGTACCGGATTCGCGTGGTCATGACATTAAATTGAGGAGTTTCGAGGCCAGTTTATCTCGTAAATTTATGATAATGTTGCAGAACTTAATAACAATTAATCCTAGAAAAAGTTGTCAGAACGAAACTAAGCGCATAGTGGCTAAAGTCGATGCCGTGACCATGCGAATCCGGTACCGTGTAAACGGGGCCTAAATCCTGGTAAAGCCATGTGCCTCAAAAGACTTGAAAAATTGCTTTCAAATTCAATATACCTTGACTGGTGAAGCAGTGGGCTTGATCTTTCCCCATGAAACAGCTTCGTCAGGGCGAGCTCCCGAATCACTACCATCAAACTCTTGAGCGGTGTTTAAAAACACCGAGAAATCCGCGCCATTACGCTACAAAATGAAGGGGCATTTTTCATATTACTGATAACAACTAAACGCCCACGTAAGGGCTATTTACATGAGCCGAGCTGAGTTTTGTCATGAAAATATTTCCTGGTTATTAACCGAGTATTTAAATAAACTGTGCAGCAAGCTTATGCCTAGTACATTCTGAATGTTGTTTCCAAACTTACTTTAGACAAGCTTTGAAGAGGCAATATAAAGATGCGAAAGAAACCGTTCAGCCCGGCCCACGTAAACAGCCCCTTACACGCGCGATTTTTGCTACGATTTTTGTCCTGCTAAACGATTTGATCGAGTAGAGAACTGGCGAATACTTTTGGTCCAACAATTTTCCTAATGCACTCGCCAGTCAACCTACTCGATCACATACGCTAAAAGGAGAAAAATCACGCGTACAATCCCTGACCTTGATACAAGCTCTTTCGGTGTCTCAATATAAGAGATTGTCTATAGTAATCGTGCCTATTTAACAAATAGCTAAAGACACTTCTATTCCACGGATGAATAACATAAATATTTAACAATACATGTTGTTTGGCGCAGAGTCCAGCGAATTTGGAACGTGGAAAAGACTGCGGGTTGAAATACGACGTCAAACAGCTTAAACACGAGTAATTTCTTGATGACCAAATTCTTTAAATGTTTGCTTGGCGAATTTATATTTAACATAAGATTTTGTGGAAACACCACGAAAATTCGTTTATGCAAAAATAAATGAATAAATAAATTTACGTGGTGTTTCCACAAAATCTTACATTAAATTTTTTATGACTGGTTTATGTCATATGGTGTGTGTATGATTCTGAGGACTCGCCTTGTTTGAATTCGTAGCACTTGCTCGTAATAAGCCGGTACAAACAAACAGCATATTTTGCTTGCCGGATAAATATAGCTTGCAAACAACGGGCATAAAATAATATTCTTTTAGACGATGGATTGTGGGACTAAAACACTTTACTGTCTTTCGTCGCTTTAAATCGTCGATTCTAGAATAGAATCATTGCGAATGACGAAACCATGTATGGATATTCAGTAATTCAAACGCTATGAAGCTGGAATGAACGGAACTTTTCATAATTATGTCAACATCCAGAAATATTCAAGGCACGCTTGAACAGGAGTTAAGCCGGTTTTCCACTAGGCAGAATTTTCCGTGCGGAGAATAAATCTACCAAATTGATTCGTTAGCAACATGACGTGGAGCCAATCACGTTGCCAGATTTATATTCCGCAACGGAAAATTCCGCCTAGTGGAAAACAGGCTTACACTGTGCTTGTGTGGTGCTGTCGTCGTGTTACGCGCATGAAAACCAATCTTGACCCAAACCTGACCCTTGTACTCATTAACTATCTAATCAGAATTCGTGACCGTAACACAAAGATATAACTACAAGTGATAATTGCTTCCTTGACAGTGAGCTCAATAAATATCTGGAGTGGTAAATTCAGTGATTTGGCTGAAGAAAAGATAAAAACGCGGAAATTTAAAAATTATATCACGTCAACATCAGTCCTTTGCGCGAGAAAAGAAATATTGCACATCGGTTTGTAACAGTTTTCAAACAGAAGCAACGCTTCACAAGCACAAAAAATGTCTAGAATTGATTGCTTTCAACGATTATTCAGTTGATACTTTCAGATAGCGTGTTCCCTTTTCCGCATCCGCAAGTGGTGTGTCTTGTTGCAACAAACCATTATGCTCGCTCCTTTGCTAGGAGCAATGGCGGTTCAAAAAAGGGTTATCAGAGCGCAAATATGATCTTGAACGCCACACAGAATTACATAATTCGAAAACACGTTGAACCGTCGTCTTTTGAAAAGGAATTCAAGTTTGCCCCATCAAAAATATTTATAACCTTCGTGAATTTCATATGCACAAATATGACCTTTCAACCTTATATGGTAAAATTTCATCCCTGTTAGAAACAATTGACTAGCTTAGCGACTACTTGAGAAACGTTACAATTTCCCAACTATTTCCTTCAAAAATGTTTCCCGAGACACCTTTACTGCTTGTATTTCTTCATATTTAATTGCGCAAAGCGAGTTAGACGTCTCAAAAAAGCTTTGTATACTTGAATTTGGTGAACAGATTTCCTGAAATGATTACGTAGAATGACTGAACGGCCTTTCAACAAGTCACAACAATGTGAAAGACGGAAACACGGAACTGCGGAGAAATTAATAAGAATGATCTGCGGAATGAAATAACGCAGAACTTTTGGGGAAAATTATCACAACTTGACAAACATTTTTGCAATAGATTTTTAACTTAGTAATGGACGTACGACGTCCGTCCATACAATTTCACGAAAACTTTTAACAAATCTTTTCATGCTACAGCTATACCTCCAAATACAAAAACTACGTTTTGAGCAACTCATTTTGCAATGATTTTGACTACAACAAAGCACATTCCTCGGTGAAATGACTAATGCAACTTGTCATACAAATAACTTTGATCACTTCGATGTAAGGCATGCTGCACAGCGCAGTTGCTCGTGCAACTAGTTTTCCTATGATTTTGACCATTCCAAAGAATGTTACAAAGCGCAATGAGCCAAGCAACCTCTCCCACCAAGCTCCTGACCAATACAAAACCTGTTACACGGTGCAACCACTCGCCTTACAAAGATTTTGTGGCTCAAAAAAAAGTCGTGAAAACGCGTCACCATGTGTGTTGTTCCGTTCCGCGTTCCAATCCACAACAACACGATCCACATTTTTTAGCACCGCGAACTAATCAAAAGGCATTTCAGGGCGTGGAAAATTCCGTCTGGCTATTTAAACACACAAAACGGCTTCGCATCCCGCAATCCGCGATACTCAGTTCAATACGCGAGTGCTTTACAGTAAACTAGGAATTTTAGAGAAATGGCGTCAAGACCAAAAGGCTTTGGAATGACGGCTGAGCTGGCCAACAAGGTGAGCGGTTGACGCATTTCATGAGCAATTTCGACGTTTGTTATAAAACCGCAAATATGAAATACGAGACCTACATGGGTGCACAAAATTTCGGCGATATAACTTTACAAAACATGTCGTTCGTACTGACTGCACAAAAGTGTTTTTCGACTACCTGATAGCATTTTCGCAATTTTCCTGCAATTTAACGTGAACATAAAGTAAGATGGCAACTTCAAGAATGATATTTTACCAACGTAGGGGAATCGTAAATAGCGCAAGTATGACCAATGTCGGCGCCTTGCTGGTGCGCCATGAGCTATCAGTATTTGGTATCAAAAACCAGCTTAAATCCTAGGCGTCTAGTGTACCATAGTAGCAGTTAGTTCAGCTTCTGCTTGGACATACGACTAATAAAACCATTTGATTCAAAGATACTAAATCCCAATGCTATACACCATACTACAGACCTTTGAAAACAGACAGATCTCATGACTAATGTGAATTTTTGGACGACATAAGATGGTGATTAACTTCTAGTTATCATTAGAAAAGTATGCTAATTGTTTTTACAACGCCAATGGCAGTGTTGCATGAGTTGCAAAACGCAGAAGTAAACAAGTAAGAATAACTGCGATTTGTTGTAAAGGTTACCTAAGAAACTCGCTACAGCGGCGTCGCTACGAGGAGTTCATGCGGGGATTAAGTCGTGCAGCATATTGAGACACAAATTATACATTATACCGTAACGTTTTTGCCGGATTGCTGGGGATAATGAAGGCTTGACATATATATAACAAGTCTTGCCGAGCGATAACCACGACAGCAAGACCAGCAGGAATTTCGCTAGCTAGCTGGCCATAGCCTGAGAGCGTAGGGTGTGTTTCAAACCTTCGACCTCTGGTTTTTGTTGTGGCTAGAGCGCATGCGCAGCTAGCCACTATCATATACTCGAAAAGCAATGTTTGTCAGATGTCTGATCACTCTAAAAATAGTATTCCAGTTGTTTGTACAGATCTTATTTGATTCATATGTTTGCATTGTTGGCTGTTGATATGAACGTTCTTATCAAATATCGCATAGTGAAGTTCAAGAGATTCTCAGTCAGTTTCACAGGAAAATACGAAATAGCGAGTCATTTGCTTGTGCGTTTAAAACGTCGCATCTGAAAATTTTCGGATCTTAAAAATAAAAACTAAGGCATGCAATTTCTTAGCTTCTTTAAGTTTTGTTTTATTTTAACACATGAAGAGCAGTAAGGTTGAAGGCCAGATGTAATATGCCTGTAATTTTAGATTTGCTAAGCTTGTTTTGTATTCAAGTGTTTCTGATAAGTGTGAGCCAACTTGGTCAAGCTGATCATTGTTTATATATCGGTCAGCTTTGCGTGTAGGTTCACGCACTAGAAAAACCCCCCAAAGCCAACATGCTTGGGAATATTGAATGATACAACGGCATTGTGCTTGCGAAAGTCAAACATAAAGAAACGGTCGAATTTCAAATAACTGAAACTTTACATGACAATGGGTACTACTACTACTGAGACGCATCAAGGACTGTCTCAAGCCCCGTTTACACAAAACCGCATTGCTATCGGAGCAGTTCAAATTTTGAAACTATCGATGCTCTGTGAAGATCTTTAATGCTAATGACACTAAGAAATATACAAAATCCGTCAGCCTAGCAAACATTTGCTGGTGATTATAGCTCCTTAACAGGAAACGAACATGTCGTGATGAGTGAATCCGGTATTGTGTACGCGGCCTCATATAACAATTTCACACCAGGTAAACGACGTCGCGACTTGAAACGAAATTTAAAATTTCGAATCACATATTGATACTGTTTTATTACAATACATTCCACCTTGCCTGAAAAGGGTAACGGGGACATCAGAAACATTTCTTTAATTAACATTCTGTCATAAAATGAGGAAAATATAGCCGGGAAAAGTCGGCAAATTTTTTATATTTTTCTATTACGTGCGAGAAATTGATACCCATTTTCTCGAACGGGGTATCAATTTCCCGCGCGTAATAGAAAAATATACAAAATTAGCCAACTTTGCACGGCTATATTTTCCTTACTTTACAACATTTCGCAACCAAACTTGGCAGTTTTACTAAATGCAGGATGGTCTTTCAGGCTGTGGTAAAAGATTTTCCTACTTCGAAATTTTTTGAAATTTAGTCTGTAAGGTTAAAGATCCATTCAGATCTGTTTTAAAGTCGAGTTATGGTCGAATAAGACAACAATGCACATGGACTGTATCTTGTTTGCTTGCTTTCTTTTACTATATTTGTAATATTTTTTTAGGATTTGGTGTTGAATCAGATTTTAAAGCTCTTATAACAACTTTGCCGATTCTTGAAAAGTCAATCAAAAACATGAGACGCTTTATTGACCTGTGTACCCTGAGTCAAAAGGCAAGCATGTATTGGAGCATAGATAGTAAAGGCGGTTTCCCACTACGCGAATTTTTTCGAGCGAAAAATAAATCTAGCGACATGATTGGCTGCTTTCGACTTTTTCGCGCGGGGAATTATTTTGCTAGCCAATCACGTTGCTAGATTTGTTTTTCGCTCGAAACATTCCGCCTAGTGGAAAACAGGCCTAAAACTCCAACGAGATACGACTGCCGTTTGGGTAAAAATCTATATGCTCGTCTCTGTTTGAGGAAAAGAGTGATCTATTGCTTGCTTGGGAGAAGAGATAGCGGTTGTATTATGCGGGTAGTCGAATGGTGGAGTTTCACTGTATCGTTAAGAAATGAGGCCATATATTTTTCTATAATTTTGTGCCTCCATAGCATACTATAGTAAAAATAGGAAAATACAATCTTTTGTTTGCCATTTAGCTGTTTGAGGTCCCAGTTATCAAGAAAAAGGTCGAAAAAATCACACAGTCTTTAACGAGTTTTGGCCTCTTGACTGAGAAGGGATTGAGTTTGGTTGTTCAACAAACTCTTGGGTTACCTCTGGATAAGACGTATCAACTATCTGATTGGGAACAACGGCCATTGTTGGTGAAACAAGTTGAATATGCCGGTAAATAAAGAAATAGTTCCTATATTAAGGTCAGGGATTGTGCATGTTTACAATAGTTGAATCATGTAAACAGGAGTTACATCTAATGCAAAAAAAACTTCATTTTCATTGATTTGAAGTGTCCATGTCAAGGTCAGGAATTACAACTTATCTTAAACTTTTGACAATACAGTTCTGCGATAAATATATTTGCTTACCGTATTCTCTCTATTTAGCCCCCCCTCTCATATAAGCCCCCTTCTAAGAGGAAGACGTTTATTAAGCCCCCCCCCTCCTTTTAAAACTTGCTGTTGTGCTGATGTGTATTTTTGTTTTTTTTATAATACTATGAACGTAATACCCTTACATTTTGCAGATAATTATCTATGATTTTATGGATAACTAAATAAACCCCCCCTCTCAAATAAGCCCCCCCCCTTCGGTGGGCTTAATAAAGAGAATAAGGTATATACACGTTAAAAGTTCAAAGACGATGTTTCGACATTAATAGAACGTCATTATCAAGTCAATAAAAATTTAAGAAACTGAACTTGAATACTTAGTTCAGACAATAGAATATTAAATCGAAATAAGATGTCAACAGTCCTATGGAAAGAGTTTTGCACGGTCTGAGCCGTTTAACTATTAATATGTATAGTAAATATATTTTATCGCAGAACTTTATTGTCAAACAACTTATCTTCTTGGGTAAAAACCTTATCTTCATCGCTTTAAAATGCCTTGTATTTTCAACTAGCCTTGGATGCTCGCTGCCTCATTGACGTATTTGACGTGTTGAAGAAATGGACTGTTGAAGAAAACATTAAGATCGATTTGAAAGAATGCACGCCGAAATTACCGTGGTTGTTTCCAAAACGAAGCAGGCAAGCTTAGTAATATTGATTTTGAACCATACTCAGTAATGGAATTATTCAGGTTTATTTAACCGTGTGCACGGCGATGGCATAGTCTTTGCAGATATGCTTTGGAGACTTGACCAATATTGGTCGAGTTTTTGTTCATGTTTTTACAAACTTGTGCACGGTGAAGACATCGTCATTCGGGGGCGCCGGAAGCAACGTTCAGCGGTGGGGGCAGCTTTTAGAAAGGGCACCTTTTTCTTCGCTCGTGGTTTTATTAATTTCATTGTGCACATTTCATGTAGCATGTTTATACGTGGTAGAACTTAAATCAAAAGACGTCGGATCATTTGTTTGCCAAGCTGCTCAGACATTTGTTTGTTCAAAGCGTGAAAAGGGCGACCACATGCATGACCCCCGTTCTGCCCCCGTAGTACCTGGGCAACTGTGGCAGCTGCCCCCGCTGCTCCCGTGGCTCCGGCGCCCCTGTCGTCATTAGAGATGTACAGTAGGAGGCAAAAGTTTGAGTCCAGTTTTTGTAAAAACTAGTTGTTTCATGACACTTAATAGAACATTGTTTT